>JARLTB010000316.1:5080000-5267500 GCA_030141615.1 Unio pictorum
CTCTCTCTCTGTCTCTCTGTCTTTCTCTCTGTCTCTTTCTCTCTCATTATCCCCATTTTTTTATGTGTGTGCGTGTGTGTTTGTGTGTGTGTGTGTGATTCACGACATAAGTGACTATTATGGGCTCCTGAGGTAAATTATCCATTTAAATCGAGCGATCGACAATATAACTAATTGTTCTTAGCGTTACTGACAAAAACGTCATGTACAGTTGTCACCCATCCAATGCACTAACAATATTTAAATTATTTATCCTCACATTCTACAAACTGAGTAGATCTCTCAAAGATGTTTCTTCAGCATGCAGCAGCATTATTATATCAATATAAATATGTCGGTTTTGACTTTATTTTTAGATTAATACATATTGTCTAGAAAATATTGTAATATTTATCAAAATGAATATCCCGGATATAAATCACTTTGCTGATGGTATATTAAAATAAACTATATTATATACTGTTGCATTTATTGTATGCGTATATTTGTAATAATCAAACAATAGTATATATTATATTTAATTATACAAATATAAATATTTAAAGACAACAAATTGATATAAATAAATGTCGTTATATTCAAATTTTGTAAAGGTTAGGCCACAACTTATTTCATAGTTTTATATATGATCTTCTAGCGTGGTGAATAAAATGTATTTATAAATGTAATTATGATACAATGTGGGGTAATAAATTGTAGCAAATCGGAAACAATTGCTGTGTATTTCGATTTACGTATGTTATGTATATTACACTGTTGTTCCCCAAGTGTTATATCTGACATATGTGCTACTGCTTTATATGGAGAACACGGGAAAAACAGATAGAACTTTTAGTCAACATTTATGCATATTGTAACAAAGAATCAACTTGCCTATGACCTAGTTCGTGTGCTGCAACGTTTGTCGCCCTAAAATAATCAGATGAATGAACAAGCTCAACTCTATAACCAGGCACACAAACCATTCCTGGGTAGGAAATACCTTAAAATAATTACAGAAAACATTTTTAATCAAAGATGCCGTTCAACTGACGCACGAATCCATACTTATGGTAATTTAATTTACTTTAGACTTTAGATCAAATGGATTATATCCCATGCATCAAATATACTGGTGAATTGTAAAGCTAATTCTAAAATCATTGTGTTAACATAAACAGGTATAACAGTATATATATATATATATATATATATATATATATATATATATATATATATATATATATATATATATATATATATATATATATATAAAGAGTGAGAGAGAGTGAGAGAAAGGGACAAAGAGATTTTAATGAAATTTCTATTACTTTGCAATATTTCTCCTTTTCAGATATGGCTTTAGCTGATTCTGAGACAGAACGTCTTGTAAAGGAAACCTGTATGGATTCACAGTCGTAATAGGGTAAATCCATAGGTTCTAAAGTCTTTAACTCTGTGCAACATTCTTCAATCGGTTTTTTTAATGGTTTAAATATAATGTGTCATGATCGCTATGTTTCGACTTGTATTTCTTGTATTACACCTTTTACAAAGTATTTAACATTATTTTTATATTATTATAATGTGTAGACTGACTTACCTAGTGAATGTTTAAACGAAATCATAAAAATATATGACTAATTCAGTAAAAATATGTAGTTATTATAAATTAAATTTTAATATAATATATTAATTATTGATTAAATACTTATTCATTTATATGATTATAAGTATTATGCCCGTTTTAATTTTGTACTATATAATTTGAAATTGTATAAAATATTGAACATGATTTAATAATATATCAAGTTATAATATATTTAAAATTATAATTTATGCATCATATTAATATTAATATAGTCTTATCTCAATTTCTTTATAAATGTTATATATAGTTTTCAAATGAGATATATGTATCTTTCATAATTATTAATTGTATCTATACCAAAATGAATTATATCTACTGTATATGCATTTTCCCTAAGTAAATTATTCGTTAAAGAATAAAACAATTGCGCATGGAAAATATTGGTTAAGACGCTATCATGATTTTATTAATAGTGTTTCTATCAACGGTCACTTAGAAAAATAATTATATTTAATGAAGTAAGCAATGAGATTGTATTCACATTGTCGGTGTTGGTGTTGCTAATTATATAATTTGCTTTTCGTCAACTAATTTAATTTTAGCTTTTATTTATAAGGCAATACATTCAACATATCAATATGTATAATTATGCTTATATTCTTGTTATACTAATCTGTCAGGACAAAATCACGCTTTCCTCATTGAAAGTCCTATTTTCTTCTCTGCACATGCATTGTCATGCTAACACGGATAGATTGTATATGTCAGCGTGCGTGCATGTGTTCTTCAACTGATTAAAAACGGCTTTTGAAACCATTTAATAAACACTATCCAAACTAGGGAATCTGAGCTGATCAAAATATGCTATCAAGTGTATATTTTTATATTGTATGCAATTTGTGTTGCTCGTCACGCTGCCATGTTTAGTTTATATTTTACGTATTAGTTCCATCGCATGTTCATTCATTAGTAAATGAAAGCTTTTAGTTCTAAATTCTGAGTGAATTTGCTATTAGCAACAACTTTTGAGTATTAAGGTTAATTAATAAAGTTAAAAAAACACCTAAGTTCCACGTATACACCTGAAAGCAAACTGTTGAACAAACAGAAATGGAGAATAATGAATCAGTTGAATATGGTTAGGGCACTTTATGGCATTTGATACGTTTGTAAACTTTAAACCTATTATAAATATGAATACTGAGAAAAATCCATTGTCTATGGTTGATGTGAGAAATATTATGCCAGGAACAATCAAACATTTTATGCGTGAGGGTTTTGAAATAAGTATAAATCGAATAACCCGGGTAATGGTTACAAACTGAGAATCAAATGATAATACTGAATACTAAAATGGAATGCCGTGACGAAGAACAATTTAAGTAAACCTACACATTCTTGGAGAAATTAAACGCTAACATTAATCTCAGATTGTGTTCGTTATACATAAGTTATCGGTTCGACTTTGTATGCCTAAAATGATAGTACAATCTTTACATCACACGTTCTGTATACATTCACTACCAAATCAGTTGGAAACAGCTTGAGTATACCATAATTTTTAATGGTTAGTAACTCCTAAAAAATAAACCAGTTCATGGTGTGCATCTTGGATAATATAATTGCTATCATACGTTTCACCGAGACGTAGTGAAACAGAAAGATTACGAGAGAAAGAGAGAGAGAGAGAGAGAGAGAGAGAGAGAGAGAGAGAGAGAGAGAGAGAGAGAGAGAGAGAGAGAGAGAGAGAGAGAGAGAGAGAGAGAGACTGTACTTACCGCCAATCAGAGTACTTCTCATGTGACCTTGATACATCGTGTGTCTAAATAAAAAAAAACAGAATAATGTGTATTTGCACAACATACCGCAAACCTCAACCCATGTTTAAATTGTTTTGTTTACTTGACCTTTTGTCGTTCAGTCACAATAGAGTAGCAAATGCTTAAAGACCTTTGTTATGTTTGTTAGAGTTGTCTACCAATATGTATGATTAAGGTCTACCCTTACTTAAAAGTAAATGAGTGTAATGCCTTAGAATCGAATAAAAGATTGAGGCCTTGCGTGGAATGTGACTTTACACAAATGTGATAATATAATAACTTTGAAATCTATACTGACATTCTTTCAAGTTAGATTCGATGTAAAAGGAAACGGTTTTAGTTTAGCATATGTCATAAATATTACGCAACACATGGAAGCGTTATGAATGCAATGTATCCGACAATCAAATACGAACGAAGAATAGCACTCTTTGAAAAGAGGACAAGTTGTCTGAGGTTCTCATATACTATGATAACGCATGCAAAACCTTCTTTAACAAAGAGATAATTAGGTCGTATTTATTGAAACAAAATGTTGGAGTCTACTGTTTTGAGATTGATTAGTAAATCTAGAGTTTGCTTTGAATCGAAATATTAATAGAATTACAATACAGATAAATACATAGTAAAAGATTTAGGAAAACGTCAGGTCCGAAAACTGGATATGAAAATACACATATTGTAAGAGAGAGAAGAATCATTATCCAGGGAAATAACATAAATGTAGAGTGAGATTAAGAGTGACAGCAATACGAAAAGAAGCATATCAACAAGGAAAGAAACAATTTTACCAAAAGACTAGCTTTGAAACCGAAAGAAGTACATCAGGACATTCCAGATTTTGATGACATTGCTGAAAACTTGAAATGGCCAAGACAGCCATATACTTTTGTATTATATAGCGATTGTTAAAGATTGTTAAGGTTTATACCTCAAAGTGTTAATTATGAGTTTATTAAAACATGTATATTGTAGGGGTAAGATTTGCAACATGATGCATTGTTACAAAGGTTTACGTAATGACTAAAATATGCTATATGGCAATCGACTCAAAAGTTTAATAAATAGGGAAAAAATACGATATGAAATTATTTATTTCTTTATTCTTTCGAAATCAACCTGGTCCATCTAAGACGTTAAACGTAATTTCAGCCAAACGTAATTTCAAAATAAAAATCAACGTATTTCGCTGTGGTGACTAACTAACTACTGTCATGTTTTTTCTTTATTCATGTCATCTTGCTCATGATTCGAGCTTTCTCATACATATATGAATTCAAAACAATGAGTCATGTCACTTAACAACGGATAGTAGTCTTCGACCAGTTCTGTTGATTGAAATAACATTAGATAATAAAATGGTTTTTCGAGTACAATTATTACGTACAACATAGATAACAACATGAAATCAACATTCTGCCAATTTTCTTTGTTACGTTTTGTACTTTGAAAAGGTCAAGTCCACGTAACGTTAAGTTTACGAT
The DNA here is from genome assembly GCA_030141615.1 of Unio pictorum. Lineage (NCBI taxonomy): Eukaryota > Metazoa > Mollusca > Bivalvia > Unionida > Unionidae > Unio > Unio pictorum. Next base: position 5,084,875 of record JARLTB010000316.1, read on the forward strand.
GGGCTCGTTTTAATGATTGACTTCTAATAAATATGCTTCAATTACTAAAATTATGATATATATGTTATACTGATAAACGAGGAATAACTCCAGGAAATAGGATATAAATTATATAGATTAAACGGTCTATATTTAATTTGTGTAATTGTAATTTAGCATGTACTTTATCAGATAATGATCCTAAATCAATGCAAGAAGCAAACACAGACGTGAAAGCAAGGACCATTTCAAATTATCAAAAGCGACATTAACCTCTTCAGGAATATTCTACAGAGATTTAATATTATATAATACGCTTTAGTAGGGACTTAATGACAAAGCATTTAAATCTAGCACTTAACAGTTTGCTGCTTCTTCATTCATGATGGACCTCACAAAAATGCACGAGATGATGATTGAAGCACTTAAAACTTATTTTAATCTAGTGAAAGTAAGGTTCACTTTTCCATTGCACGTTCTAATTTCATATTCAACGAGAGATACAAACGTTGCATGAAAATATGATTCACTATTTATGGGAAACGTTTCGGATTTGTCCCCAAAGATTAATATTCGCAGTAATTTTCCGTTGATAAAATGTCTTGTGTTTAGATAAAATCCTTCTATACTAGAATTGTTTCATGAAGAACACATCTATTTCAGACATGGTTATACACATGTACTGGTACCAAAATATAGTAACTCATAGTCTAGTATTCAAACAAATTGCATTGCATCTGCACGCCATCCATCGGCTGATTTCTAGTTGCTTTACAGCATTCTATTAGGCTAAATCTTGTTAAAGAAAAGTGAATGAATTGCTTTTGCTAAGGCCATACAGAGGCAAGCAAAATGTACTTACCTGTATAACTTTAATATTGCTCTTACTTGCCTTATATTGTTTATTGTTCCATTTCACCCTTGTATCCCACGAACGTGCATCAGATCACCTCTGCATTATATGCTATCTCGACGTATCAGGCCCTATCTCTCTGCCCATTATTTGTTACTAACAGAAACCTCCGTATGATAAGAACAATCAAATGCATGCATGACATCCAAGAAAACCTAACAACTTACCTACATCCTACAGCAGAACAACACGACAACAGCCTGCGTACATTCCTTTAAAAACATGTCCCAGCCTCCAAATGCAGAGTATCAATAAAAACGCATTTTCCATGGTATAGCAGTGTTAGAGATCAGCTTCGCACTTCTATAAGACATCGCCCAGAAACAGAGAGGCTTTTTCATTCCACCAGACTCACTATTCATAAACATATCTTTGAAGCCGCTATGAAGAAAGTCACAAATATAGTCCATTTATTAATATCACTCTCTCATCGGGTGAATTTGCATCAATTTTCAAAACTGCCATCGTACAGCCTCTGCTGAAGAAACCAACATTTGACCATAACGATTCAAACAGCTACCACCCAGTTATTAATATCCCATTGATATAAAAAAATCTTAGAAAATGTTGTTCTAATCCAACGTGTATCTTATTTGAATTGCCACAATACTAAAACTACTTTTTCTGCAAGTATTTAATGACATTCAATCTGCTTTGAATATTAGAAAGATTACTGTCCCTACCCTATTTGATTTGTCAGCAGCATTTGACATGATAGACCATGATATATTACTTCAAAGTCTCCAGCATATATTTGACATTCAGAATATAGCCTTACAGTGGTTTAAGTCCTACATAGCCAACATGAAACAAATTGTATCTACAAATGGAATACATCTAGGTAAGTTGACTTATGTTTTGATGTGCCTCTGTGCCCTGTTCACATCATTATATACACTCAGCCGATCTCAAATGTCATAGATCATCACCCAGTGTCTCACCAATTGTACGCTTATGACACCAAAATGTACAAGTCTAGCCACCTAACTGAAATTGATGATGAAACCCATGGAGTAGAGAGGTGCATTTCGGATGTGAAATAATGGATGACATTTACAAACTGCAGATAAATGATGAAAAAACTGAGGCTATTCTGGTAACAAATCAAATACTTTCTATTTCACTTCCTTTACATCAGACAATAAATATTATCAACACCAACATTAAATTCACACAGTCAGTACGAAACCTAGGTGTTACTCTAGACCGTACTCTCATATTGTGCCAACATAACATGAACATATTCAAGGCTGCATATCTTGAAATAAGACGCATAAGCTCCATTTGCAAATATGTTTCAGTTTATGCCACTTAAAACACGTATTTGTTCATTAACACTTTAGAGACTGCTGGACTATTGTAAATCGATTCTGTCTGGTTCGTCACAATATCTATTCCAGAATCTTCACAAAGTTCAAAACACAGCTGCTCAGATCATCTTTAGAGTACCTCGATCAGAGCAGACCTCACCAATGCTCTGCACAATACACTGACTATCAATTCCATACTGAACAAAACACAAAATTTGTTATCTGTGCTATGTTTAACTGACAGACATCAGTGCAACATACCTGCCCAGCCTCACCCATTTGACGTATACACCAGCAAGATACTTACTCTCTTCTTCTGAAAATCGTATACTGATTGTTCACACTATGAAAACGAAGTCATATAGACAGCGTTCATTTGAATATCAGGGCAAGGCGATGTGGAAAATGTTGCCCATTGAAATTAGACATAAAAACACAGTGGTCCCTTTTAAGTGTTTTCTTAAAACTCTCCTTTGTCTACTGCAGGAACAAACTGAGAGACCTAATAATGTTTTGTATCTTATACGTTTCCAACATGTCTTAGGTTTTCAAATGTCATGGTTTTTGTTATTTGTTATTTGTTTTTCTGTAGTGTAGTCGTTTCATTATAGATGTTGTAAAGCGCTTAGAGCTTCTGAAGATTAGTGGCTATACAAGGTTCTCATTATTATTATTATTATTATTATGATTATTATTATTATTATTATTATTATTATTTTTATTATTATTATTTTTAGCGTTACAGGAGATGAAATATATATACTATGTATGGTTCAAATGCATAGTTTGATGTCAGTTAAAAGGATATATAATTATGATTGGTTAAACCTAGAAATACATGATGACCATATCATGGCGTAAATAATTACATCCATTATCGAAAGTAATTCAGAAAAAGGTTCAGTACTGGATCAAATGTATTTCAAATTGATCTCACCTATAGCACACACCACTACAGTTGCTTTGTCATCCAGTGAACATACATTGTGTCGTAATAACGCAATTGCATGTTTATCACAACTAATTGAACTTTCAAAGGCAATAGGGAATATGGAAATATGTAGGCTGTTTCAAAATGTATTAAGCTTAATTGAGAAAATATTAAAATGCATATTTACAGCTTTCGTAACATGTTTGAATCTACTACTATTGTATCATGAGCGTAATCATTATATCCCCAATGTAAATGCACTTACCGTGTAAAGAGTATAATTTGGTCGTATTCTTTCAAGTGATTGAGTGCACCCGATAAGTCCAAGTTACACAGATCAATAAGATAAGCGGTTGCATTAATCATTGATGTTTCGTCAACTTCTTCCTCCCGAGACAAATTGTGTGGAAATTGTGTCTCCGACTTTAAAAGAAGGAAACGCATGGTAATTATTTCGATTGAGGTTTTCGTCTATTGTTGCTAGTTACAGAATATCAATTGAAAACTAGCCATACGAGAATATGAAGCATACATAATTAACACATACAAAAATGATATTGAATAATACATAATTAAAACAGAAATATAATATTGAAGCATACATCATTAAGACCGACAAATATAATATGATTTGCAATAAAGAAAGTAAAATATAGAGATGAATAGGAAAAAAAACAGAGAGACAGTAGAACGGTTAAAGCTATCATAAAAATTCCAGATCAGAGATACAAACACAATCACACATTGTGCCATATGAACTAAATCTGACATTAACGTTATATATATCATGAGAGCTGACAATCCTATGTGAATTGTGTGTTCAAAGTCAACTATGCATACAATTTGTACTATGTATTATATTTGTACTGTATACAATTTGTACTATATATAATAGTTTTGCTACTTATTATATTTATACTTTATATACTATCTTTACGACAGTTTTCTATTTTATACTATATATACTCCTTTCACTATATATTATATTAGTACAAAATACTAGTTGTACTATATATACTATTTTTACTAAAAATTATATTTGTAGTAAATATATTAACTGTTTGTTTGTTTGATTATGATCTTTAAATTAGCTTAAACAAATTTTCAATCTTATCACAACGATGTATGAAGTGAAGCACTTTTTAGTGACGTCTAGCACTGGATATTATTGCCGCAGTAATGTTGCATGATGGCACACCCAGTCACACTATCCTGACACCAGGCCGAAAAGTCCTAACACTAAACTCTTACTGCTGAGACTCAAGCGAGGAAACTCTTAACACGATTTTTGTAAATTTTTGGTATGACTCGGCCTGGGATCGAAACCTCTATCTACGCGGCGGAAGCTCTAACCACCAGGCTACCGGAACGGTGATACCATTTGCAATATGCATACTATATGTACTATGTATGCTATTTTTACTATGTATACTAGTATGAACATTTATAATATCTATATATTATTTTTAGTACATTACCTATATATACAATATGTATACAACTCTGACTGTATGTATTTAAATGAAAAAATGTTTGGTTTTGAAACGCAATGTGCGAAATATAATTGTTATTTCTAATGAAAATATATTTATGTTTGAGAGTGAAATATTAAATGCAAACATCCCTATAATATTAACTGAAAAAATGGTATTTATATTAAAGAAATTCTAAGGTAGTATTATAGTGCTTGAGATGAATTACTACATCAAAGATTCTTCCAACCTAATCGAGAGTTTGTAGCTGAGAATAAAAGACTGTGCATCATTGAACCACGAATTGAATGAAAGTTTAACCGTCTAACTCAGCCAGTACTTTAATTGAAGCAACACCTATACATGAATACAATATACTTGTTTTAACCAAAATATCGTAATGTATAATCCCCTCTACCGAAATACAGAAATGTTAGGTTTATATATTTTGAGATACACATTATGACAAACATAATGGTCCGCTACAGGCATATATTATTACGGATCATTTTGGATCAATAGGGGAATATTGTCGCAAACATTATATAAACGTGGACAGAATAATGCAATAGGAAGCTGACAATCTTCGAACGCTTCAATGTTGACCAAGAATAATGTAACTGAAAATGTAATGAGTAATAAGACAATCTAATTATTTCTCTGATAAAAGTATCAACGATAGTTCTAGGTGATCAAGAAAAGTATGCATACGTATCATTAGCAGAAATCCTAACTTTAGTTAATGAAGATCTAGTCTTCCTTATCATAATGTTACAAGTTTAGAATGAAATATCTGACTTTCACCGGGTGTTCAACCACAACATGTTCATATTAACAAAAGCACTTCATCACATATACGTATTCAACGGATCAGAACATATTACCTGGTAAACTACGAATCCGCGAATCTTGACACGGATTTCAATATTAGGATCTTTTATTCCTGTGTAGAGTTGGTTTACCTATGAATAGGATAAAGATAATTTGTATAGCGAGTATAATTTTCATATCTGGCATGAACGTGTGCAAATTACTGTTTTTACTTTCAATTCCTTCTCAATGGCTATGCATTAATTTATAGTTTAGCATATGTGCAGACTAAAAGCAAAAACATGACCCTCTATTACAGTCTTACAACTTAAGGTGTTTACTGAAACGACCAGACTGCATTCGACTGTGTCACTTTACTGTGATACACTTAACCTATACCATACCTTCGAAATAATTATATTTTGCGTGTAACGAGCGATTACACAGAGATTTATTTCTGTTCAGATTGATGTTGTTCGATTCAATTCTATGGCGTCTTGTTTTCAGCAAAGAAATTTAGAATATACATAAGATGAACATGTATTTAGTTGTTACGTTAAAAATACTTACACCGTTCACAATGTATGAGAAATATCTTCGTATGTTCTTAAATGCCTTTGATATCCTTCTATTGAAATGTAATGAGTCGTTTACCAACGCGTAATATCTGCAGGTGGAAAGTATACATGCAATAATGCCAAAATATATATAACGAAATATGTACCGTATACCTACCTACCTACCTACCTACCTACCTGCCTGCCTACCTACCTACATACATACATACATACATACATACATACATACATACATACATACATACATACATACATACATACATACATACATACATACATACATACATACATTGACGAAAAATTCAAACCAAAATCGATCAATTTATTAAAAAAGAAACTGCTATGTTTACAATTAAAAATTATGCAACTCTCACAAGAATATTCTCTGCAAAATAATCTTAATTTCCGACGCACTAGATACCACCCCCGTAATTTGAATTCGGCCTTTTTGATGAAGATATTTAATGTTTATCATTCGTGCTATAGAAACAAAATACATTGTGTTGGACTGTTTGCATCCATGCAGTCGAGTAATTAATTAATGCATATAGTTGCACAAAATTCAACAATTAATGGCAATATATATTTAGCAAACTAAACAGATCATGTAAGCAAATCAGTTAATTTCAAAGTTTAAATAAAGAAATCTATTATATACAAGAGAAACAGAAATGAATATAAAATAATCTGTTTGCCAAATAGGTTAGAAACACACTATATCCAAGCGAAATTCCTGAAACAGAAAAGTTGATATTTTGGGTAGCTGACGATTATGTACGTGTAGAACAAGTTCTTGCAAGATCGGGAACATGGGTTAAGATGCTGAGTTGTCTGAGGAAAGCGTTTTCCTTCTTTTATCAAATGTATAGACGTGTATGATTCTAAACGATACACACTAATTGGGATTTTATGGGTTGTATGTGTACGTAGGACATAGAGCTGAACTTCATATTGACATTTAGAAGTCACATTGTCATATATATTCCGAGTCGAAATACGCGATACTATTTATATATGCTTGTGTGTAGAGAGAGAGAGAGAGTAATTTGCAGTATATTTTAGTTATCTTGCTGTCAACAAAGCAAATACAGAGTTGTGTGTGTATATGTTATGTTCAAAATATAATAACTTTTACAGACCTTTACGTTCTATTACCATGTCTCTTTCGTTATTTGCAAGGTCTTGTTGAATGTTTTGGTCTCTTTCGATATATACTTGATCTTTCTCAACTGGCATATCCATTTCTATATTTGATAGCTGCTGCATATATGGTATGTCTCTTTCGATATTTGCTTGGTCCTGCAGAACGTATCGTTTGGCAAGAAGATCCGTAGTTTCCAATATGTTTCTTGATTCGATGTCATCTTTGGAAGGTTGAAGATCATAATTTCTGTTGCCTATTTTAATGTTTCCGTTCTATTTGATTCAAAATCATATATATATATATATATATATATTTATATATATATATATATATATATATATATATATATATATATATATATTATGTGTGTATGTGTCTGTGTGTGAAGGTGTATGAGATCGTTTCGCTTCAATGATCTCTGTTTATTCCCTTATTCATGTATCTTATCATCTAAAACGTCGGTGGTAGTCGAAGCTGTGTCATTCCATATAGCTAGAATACTTGAGAACTGTCTAATAGTATGGCATAAATTAGGAAATGGAATATAATAAACATACCCATTGTGTGGATTACACAAGGAATGGATATGATTTGTTTAAATTGCAGCTTTTCACTTATTTGTATCATGCTAACACAAGTGAAGTTGATATATATATATATATATATATATATATATATATATATATATATATATATATATATATATATATATATATATATATATATGTCTAAGCAACAGTAAAGTGTCAAGTCTAATGCATAATTTGCCTAGGTTGAAACTCCAATTTATATCTACACTTTCCAAATATTGCGTGAGATATGCCTGTTGTAAGGAGTCAACTAAAGGTTCCAGTATGTTAATAAATCATATCTTAATTTTACCATCGTCGTATAAAGTTTTCTACAAAATATTTTGCTTCCATTATTCGCTCAGACATGAATAGGTTTAGACAATACATTTTTCCCTGTGAGGATTTCTCAATTTTGTGGAACTAGCATCTCAAACTCCATTGATAAGTGCCATGTAGAAGAAGAAGCTTGTGATGTATGTGTACCATCAACAAACGTCAATGTCATTCTACTATATCTATAAACTCATTTGGACTAAAACAAAAACACTATGTTGAATTTGTCAAGTTAAATTAGGTGCAAAAGTTAAAGACGTACGTTTCAAATTTAAGAATTAGCATTTCTGAACACAGAGACTGTAATAGATGAAAAATCAGTGTCGAGCTATCTCGGACAACGTCTTGAAGACAATTTAATTAACGTGTACAATTCAGCTATAAGCAATGTTTATACTGACGAATGAATATATAATCTTTTTATGTTTTATGATTTATGTTTTGATCGTAAGCTAAATTCATTGTATAGGCTCCAAATATCACGCACTAAATTATATCATAGAAAAATGACGACATAATGATGTCTCTCTTGTGCAGTAAATAAAAATATAAGACAAAATATATAAAGAAATTAAAAGTCTTCTTTTCACAATCGTATCTTTAAGCAGATCATAGAACCGTATTCATATGACGAAGTTTCTGTTAAAGAATACCCATCCTAATAAATATTCAGTTTTACTTTCTATGTAATCTTAGATGCTGATCATGTACACATATCATAGATAGATAGATAGATAGATAGATAGATAGATAGATAGATAGATAGATAGATAGATAGATAGATAGATAGATAGATAGATTGATAGATAGATAGATAGATAAATAGATAGATAGATAGATAGATAGATAGATAGATAGATAGATGGATAGATAGATATATATATATATATATATATATATATATATATATATATATATATATATATATATAGATAGACAGACAGACAGACAGACAGACAGACATATAGATAGAGAGATAGATAGATAGATAGATAGATAGATAGATAGATAGCATCACGAAAATGAATCCTCTTGAACCGGTAAAATATAAATAACTAATTATTATTGTTCATTTCATGTCAATTTAAACTATGACGATAAAGATAGGTGAGATGTCATCTTTTATATACCAATAATAGCTAGACCTTTTTCTAATTTCCAGTTCATGACAGGTTATGTACATATACTCTACTGTATAGCCAAGAATTAGACATGAGCTTTAATCATTTTTAAAGCGTGAACAGCTGTTCCCATGCTATGGAACATACTTGTGTAAGCTGGCGAGCACTATTGAAAGTCAAACCTAATTGGATTGAGACACCAAATTTACTTTATATCTGATATGATAAAACTATACTTGCTATGAGTATGTCACACTGCCCATTTGATCTTTTGACACATCTTGCAGCCATGAATGCCCCATTTTCCCTGTCTTGGTAGTAAGTCATATCCTGTTGAAATAAAAACTAATTATTAGATTCTAATTTGCTTAGACGTGTAGGTAGTCATTTAAACATGCCGATAGTTGTAGAAATAATTATGTTGACATGTCTGTATTTTTGTACCTATATTACTTATTTGGACAATTCAGTCTGGATAGATATATATAGTGGCAAGTTGTACTATTTGACATTGATAACTTATTACTTATTACTTGACACAGTGATGTCCAGCCTGCAGTACGTGCTGATTTTAAAAACATATTGACTGATAACAGATAAATCAAAAGATAGATGTTGAAAACGTAAAAATATATATGAAGACATACCGTCTTGATTAATGAAAAATGCAATGAATGTGGGTCCAATGTATTATTTATTCACACAATCAGTCGGAAGTTGAATTTAAACACACAATTAATGCAGCTAAACATCAAAATATTAGACTGAAGAAAGGTGTATTAAAAAGGATTGTCCTACCTAATGACCTGTTAGCTGGAAAACTTAAACATTATGATCGATACGACATTTACAGTGTTGTTCTAAAATAATTATTTGGGCAGGTAAGTCAGTAGTTAAGTATAGGGGCAAGTAGTTTAATTTGACATTTATTACTTAGTATTGCTTATTTACTGCAGTGCTGTTTATCCTGCGGCTCGTGGACGTACATTAAATACATAATAACTTATAACAAAGGATATGAAAGTTAACTAAATGTATGAAAAACAGAGATTAGAAATGAAAACAGTATCGATAATGAAAACATTAATGAACCCGAGTGCAATATATTCACACAACCAGAAGGAAATACAATTAATGAAACTAAACATGAAAATATTAACACTGAAGAAAGTTTTATTCAAAAGCGTTGTTCTACATCATGACCGTTTAGTTAGAAAAATGAAAACTGTATCATAGATAAGTCATTTATAGTTTTGTTTCTTTAATAATTATCAAGCGTACGATGTACAAAAGAATGAAATCAACAACAGACGTTATAATACGAGAACCAGGTTTTTTATGGGATATCAGTTGCAAAATGAAATCATTGGTCTGATGCTTGATATATTCAAGCAAAGTATCCTCGGCACTTACATATATTTCCAACTCATTATATATTTCATTTCAGAGCACGCATATATAAATGGTGATTAATTCAAATGTCTATGATATTATTAAATCAATATAGTTCACTCATGCAATGACCAGAATAGTAAATGAGCATTAGTGTGGTTCAACAACGAATAACTGCAAAGAGTGTTAATGTATTGATTGCGGACACCCGATAAATAAAAAAAAACAAAAAACATTAGGAACCAACAGAAATAAGACAGTTAACTCTAATTAAACAAAACAGTATGCACAACCAGATACAATGCACAATCTGTATTATCCAGTTGCCAGTGTACTATATATGGATCTGATAAATATATATGAGTAAAGGTACATATAACATTTACATGGACAGTAAGATAAAACTGACCAGGAAAAGGGTACGATTCATGGGCCTAAGCAGTTATGTCTACATTCAAGCAGATATTCAGCGCATCCAAACATCCATATGTTACTAATGAAATCTATCATAATCATATGCAGTCCACATAGCCCTGATTTCATAAGAACGACCACAAATTGATATCATATAAGCATCGAAATAGCGGAAGCGATCTCAGGGTGGTCCCAATAAATGTGTCACTTATTCCAAAATGTTATCAAAGAAACACTATTGACACCGGGTTTCGAGACATTCATCCATTGGCGTCTTAATCTCGGAAGAACATGCGTATAGCACCCTTGGGGTGCCGTCTGTCTCTGGGTTGCTGGCATCGTCTGTTGTGGCTGTGGAGACCTATGCGCGAGTGGCAGTCCCTCTTGCAGTTTGTGCAGACACGCTGGAAAGCCTGAGTTGCTGTGGTTTCAATCACGTGACCCTTTCTGACACGGTTCTCTGCTGCCTCGTATCAACGACTGATATACCTTTACTTACTATCAATCTCCTGGTGCCTCGGTCCTCGGTCAGCACTTCCCAGCCATAAGGTGCGATGTCACATGCCTCCAGGTTTCTCTTGCATGCATCCTTGAAACGGAGTGAGGGACAGTCGACTTTTTTTATGCCAGTGGCCAGCTGTTAATATAGGATGTCCTTTGGCAGCCTCCAAACCTCCATGCGTCAGACGTATCCCACCCATTGAAGGCGACGTTAGCTCAGCAGAGAGAACATGCTGTGGGTATCTGCACGCTGCAGGATTTTGCTGTTTGGTACACGTCCTTGCCAGCTGATTTTCAAGATGCGTTTAAGGCACCGTATATGGAAAGAGTTGAGCCGTCGCTTTTGCCTCATGTAGGTACTCCAGGTCTCACTTCCATATAGAAGGGTGCTGAGAATGCAGGCTTGGTAAAATTTTACATTGGTTTTCACTGTCAGCGCGTTGTTTTCCCACCCCTCCTGGTCAGTTGTGACATGATGGTGTTTGCCTTTTCAAGCCATCTGTCCCGTTCCTTATCGAACGATAGAGTGTTGCTGATGATTGACCCCAGGTAGGTAAAGTTGTTGACTGCTTCCAAGGTGACACCATTGATTTTGATTGTAGGGGCAATGGTGGTATCTTGCATGCTTACCTTTGCTTTTTACAGGCTGATGGTGAGTCCAAACTACATGCAGGCATCAGAAAAACGGTATCCCAGTCTCTGAAGGGCTTCCTCAGTGTGTGCCACAAGAACAGCGTCATCTGGAAAAAAGCATCTCCCTGATGAGCACAGCCCTCACTTTTGTCTTTGAGCTCAGTTGTGCCAGGTTGAACAGCCTCCCATCAGACCTAGTGAGTACATATATGCCATCAGTGGACGAGTCAAAGGCGTAGGACAGAAGCAAGGAGAAGAAGATCCCGAATAGGGTTGGTACCATAACGCAGCCCTGCTTCACCCGAAGGAGGTTTAGGAAGATCCATCATACAGGACTGTAACCCTTCATATCTGCATGGAGAGAGATTATCATGCTGCATAGATTTGAAGGGCAACCGATTTTACTGAAAACTTCAAAAAGGCCCTTCCTGATGACGAAGTCAAAGGCCTTGGTGAGGTCGATGAACATCATGTAGAGTGGTTGATATTGCTATTTGCTCTTCTCTTGGAGTTGCCTGCTCTGAAGCCGCACTGGGATTCAGGGTACACACGGTCTGCCAGCAACTGCAGCCTGTTTAGTATGATGCAGGCATACACTTTACCAACGATGCTCGGAAGCGAAGATCCCGCTAGCTATTACAGTCACTGCGATCGCCCATGTTTTTGTAAACGGTCACAACTGTGGCATCACGTATGTCTAGGGGGACTGCTCCTTCCCTACAGCAGAGGCAAATTAGTTCGTGCAGTGGTTGGAGCAGTGTTGGTTTTCCACATTTGATAGTTTCGGGCGGGATGCTGTCACTACCTGGTGCTTTGTCGCTTCGTAGGGAGTCAATTGCTTTGCTGAGCTCATCTAAGGTTGGGACTTCGTCAAGCTCCTCCATGATGGGAAGATTATTCATGCTGCTAAGGGCAGCTTCAGTGACTAACGTTTCACGGGAGTATATTTCTGAGTAGTGCTCTACCCATATGGCCATCTGTTGCCCACAGTCTGTGATCTTCTCTCCCATCATATATTTCTGGGGAGCGACCACTTTCACTGCAGAGCCTAGAGCCTCATTGATGCCAATGTACATACCTTTTATGTTTCCGGTCTCGGCACTGTGCTAGATTTCTTCGCACATCTGTTGCGAGTACTCGTTCGCGCACTGTCTAGCGATGCGTTGGGTGTTGCTACGAGCACTTTTAAGAGCAGCATTAGTCCGTTCACTGGGGCATTTTTGTACGCTATTAAGGTCGTGCTTTTCTCCTCGATTAGTGGTTCCATCCTTGTTAGGTGTGCGTTGAACCAGTCCTGACTGGGTAGTTCTGTTTTGCCAAACGTGGACATGGCTGTTTTGTAGATGGCACCCCTCAAGGCGTCGTGCTCTGGCAGGTCCTGGAAAGCCTTGTCCAGGGCGGACACATACTCCTGTACCTTGGAAGGGACCGACATCTCTGCGGTGTTTAGGCGTGTGTGTCCTTTTGGTTTTGAACGGTGTAGTGTCTTAGGCCGTGGTCTCACCCTGCAGGGCATGGTCGGAGTCGCAGTCTGCACTGTGGTAGGTTCTGGTGGAGAGGACGCTATTAAGGGCAGAGCGCCTGGTGATGTCAAAGTCAAGTTGGTGCCAGTGATGGGTACTGGGGTGTTTCCATGACACTTTGTGTTGTGGCTTACCCTTGAAAAAAGTGTTTGTTATGCACACGCTATGGTAGGTGCACAGCTGCAGCAGTCTCTGACCATTTTCGTTGGTCTTTCCAGTACCATGATATCCGAGGCAGGTAGGCCATGACTTTTTATCCTCACCTACTCTGGCATTGAAGTCGCCGAGGAGAAAAAGTGATTCGTGTTTGGGGCATCCTTTAATCTGTTCATTCAGCTGACCAAAGAACTGATCCTTGGTGTCTTCTGAAGACGAGAGGGTGGGGGCGTAGACACTAATGATATTGACAGGACCTGCAGCAGTGGTGAGGCGGATGGACAAGAGACGCTCAATGCCCCCTGTGGGACGTTCAACCAAGCCCAGAATATTGTTTTGTGATGGCCAGGCCCACTCCGTGCTGACGGGGCTACTCAGGTTCGCGACCCTTCCAGAAGAAAGTGTAGTTTTCCTCTCTGAGGTAGCCAATGGAATCTAGTTCAGTTCTCTCTATCGATGACGGCCGTTTTCCTGGTGTCATCCACTTCTATGAGGTCATCGGAGATGCCTGTACACATAGTGCGTACATTCCAGCTTGCAAATCGCAGCGCTGGATTCTTCTTTATTCGTTTCTTTTTCTTTTTGTCTGGTGTGGAATTTTCATCTCATTTTAATATTAAGCAACACAACACACTGAGCTCCAGACACCAACAGTAGCAGGGAGGTGATGGCGGAACACCACGTTATTCACCGGGCATGCCCGGCTTGAGGCGGGCAGTTTTTGGCCATTGGGATATAATGATCCCTCCCATCGTCAATCTGACCCGTGACGCCCCTTCCCTACACCAGTCGGGTGGGACTTATAACCCGTAAACTGTCAGATTCCGTGTTGTTTCCTCACTTAGTAGCGAGACTGAGTGACCTCTCCAGGGTGCAAGTCTGGGCATGGAATATGGAGATCCTGGGTTGCCCAGGCTTCAGGATTCCCCGCTCGTCCTTGCTGATTTGGTCCAAGGGAATGCTGAGCATGACATTTGGCACCAGTTTATATGCAAGAGCTGCCGTAAGGAAGTCGTAGTCGACATCCAGCCGCCTTAGGGGTTTCACTCCGGATTTGTTATCTGGGTTTACTCACGTAGCCTTTCCTTCTCCCGAAAATATCCACAAGGCAGTGGAACCATTGGTTTTCAATCAGAGTTTTCTTCTCCTAGAAAAATTGCCTTGACCAGGCTAATGAGCTTCATCTACCCGGGTTTGGAGTCAGAGTTCCCATTCTCTTAGACAGGCTGCCTGCCAAGGTTAATGTGCCCAGTCTACCCTCCCAGTTATACCGCCGACCACTCGGTCGCGCCACACAACAGGCTCTGTGAAAACAAGGGGTCCTGCTTGAAAAGGCTGTTGTGGACAAAATAGTGTAGGAGAGGCTATATGCAAGTAACCTCCTGTCCATCAGAACAAGACAGTGGTCCTGCAGCGATCACTACACCTAGAAAGGAGATTCTATGAGAGACGCTTTACTTCTCTTTGGCAATCAGGACATTAGGCACACACCTTGCTTTGAGACAATTGCACACATAATCGAGTAAGTTTGCAGTCGATTCTAATCTGCAGCTACATACCTTGGAACGAAAGCTACGTGTAGAGGCGGTGAGCGAGCAGTGAAAATATCAAAATTATTGCGTGACCTCTATTTATAAAGCTAACCAAAGTAATGTTTCCTAACAATTATGCCACACAGTATAGAACGCACGCACTCGAGATATATAGACACTCAAAAGCAAAATAGAAAAAGAAGGAAGAGGAACTATTACAGTTAAGAACGTCAAAGAATAATGGAGTCTACATGTTATGAAAAGAACTGCGCATTGAAATTGAAGGTATGCTATTGAAAGAAGCAACAAATCAAATCATGATACACCCATGGATATTTCTTTCTTAGGAGTCACTATGATTAGAAACGGAATCGGGATGAAAATAACGAGCACCTTCCTAATGTGAGTAGTTGACCTGAAAATCTTTGAAGTAAAACTGTCGGCAATCTACAACGTACATACATATATTGAATCTCAAGTGAAACGAACCAACCAACTTAACGCACAAAATCAACCTAATTCAGATTCTTTAAACATTAAATGCAATTTTTGAGTTTAAATATGAATGACAGTCTCCAATAAAATGCACGAAACTAATCAAAAATCAAAATAGCTTTGATATTGTAAAGGTTATTTGAGTTCAACTTTTAAACATATAAATACATATCTATAATTCTAGAATATAATTTATTGAAGGGGTCCCCTGTAAATTTCTAACGAGACACATATGATGGCATTAAAACAGGATTGTGCTCATAAATAAAGAAATCCTTTGAACGCTTACGTCCTTTTCCACATCAACCGTCTTTTCCAGAATGGATCGGCCGTCATTTAAATTTCTCACAGTATATATGTCAGAATTAGGATCCACATGATAATTCCTCTTTAAGTTTAAATTCAGAGTATCGGAATTGCGTTTGAGGAGAAAGGACAACTTCTCAGGAAGGTCAGGGTCATCGAGTGATCGCTTGTCTCTCTGAAGTAGTGTGGTTACATCTTTCAGCCAGACTGTTTCTGTTGTTGCTATCAAAATGGCGATAAACTTTCAAAATCAACGAACAAACCACCGTCAGTTAGGACGTAAAACAATATATATATATGATCAATAAGAAGAAGGTATTCTGCATTGGAGATGTAAAAATAATATGGCATTAAATATTCTAACTCACGCAAATTGTGTGACTTGTAAACAATTCATATCTTATCGCTCATTTCAAAAGCTTGTTTTATATATGATTAAGTGGCTTCATATGTTGCTTAAGAATTTTGAGATGTAAACAATTATGTCACAATTTATAATTCTGTGTAATAATTAATTTTAAAATAGCTATCACTTATTAAATGTAATCCTTCAACAGTAATATTAACAACCGCGGGCAGAAACACTGCACATTATATATTTTCTCTTAAATTGCAATCATTTTCAAATTGATTTGCATCCCTAAAATAGTTGAATTCGTTCCTAAAACGATATTTCAAAAGAAAGGCAAGCAAGAAAGATCGAATACATTTTGTGTATATGTATGTAGAGAGAGAGAGAGAGTGAATGAGAGAGAGATATAGAGAGAGAGACAGACAGACAGAGAGAGAGAGAGACAGACAGAGAGACAGTCAGACAGACAGAGAGAGAAAAACAGGGACAGCGATAGATTTATTCGTACCGATTGCGAAATATGCTGTGAAGCAGAAAACACATATATATATGTTGATCATCATCGTCTACTCTAGACGAGCTGGCATCTATGGTGTTACTGTATGACTTAACGATGACAAGGGAGCTTATATCTTCGTCTAGTCGGACCTTAATTATGTAATTTATGGCTAGCGTGTTCCGGACACGTATCATGTTTTGTTTACCCAAACATTTTTTGCTATCCTTTTAAAGCATATTTAGTAATTCTCTGAAACTTTAATTACTTGTAATGAAAATAGCTTGAGGATTTTTCTAGTCTTCGGTTGTACCTTTCATGATATTATGTGAAATGGTATCGGATGAGAATATGTATATATATTCATGTGGCGTAAGTTGTATAATACACAATACAACCTTACATATTGATTGCAACATATGAAATCGTTTTCCATGAAAAAAGGTATGTTCTATCATGAACATGAAATTAAAAACTAAAAGCAAATAGTTATATAGAAATAATTAATTTCAAAGCGTTAGGTATATCAAAAGAAAGTATGTCTATATTTTTGTCCTTGCATTTGTTATCTGTCTTTATATTAGCCATCTGCATATCTTACCCCAAGCAAAAAGCAACACCTATAAATATATATGTCGACTATGAAGTTGTATATGTGATAAAGTCTGGAAAAAAAACTTAATTTTTATTGTAAATTAAAATAGATATAGAGTTCATTCTATTGAACCTTAAATATTGGTGCAACTAAACCAAATTGATTTCATGGCCAAAGTAAACATTTACATGCCACAGCGGTGGCCCTTTTTTGCAATGATCCACTTTCCTAAACTTATCACCCAATGTCAACAAGTAATCTGTAGCTTGACAACTGCATTTCTAGAAAGTATTTGTTTTTCAATCCGCTGAACATAACTAAGAAAGATAATTGGGTAAGTAAAGATAAGATTCCTCCTAAACACAAAATAGAAGTAATATTACGTGTGTAGCTCAAAATCACCATGTTATAATTATTCCATGGGGCAGCGATTTACTCAGACTATTGGTTGAGGAAATATAACTTTTTGGACTTTCTCTAGTTCGTGAGAACATTGTCAGTTTCGTTTGTATTTTAAAGAAGAGATGCTCATTAACACGATCTCATGTATTGCGTTCTACAGACTGATACGTTTTTTTTAATGGGATCTGATCTGGGATCTGTGTGTATGCGTGTGTGTTCGTATATGTTTATTTGATTTTGATTCCTAACGTAGTTTTAAATATTTTTCAGTAATATCAATAGGATGTCTAATATGTGTCAGTTTATAGTGATGTCTAACACTGGATTTGAAATGGCAATATGATGACTGATGTGGCTATCAGTTTTGTCTAAGAGGGATAATTATAGATAATTATAGATAGAACAGACTAATGGTCATTTGATAAATCGTCCAATACATATATGGTTGCCCTACATGGACTACAGAAGGAGTTGCCAGCATGCGCATTATTTATGAATGATTTAACCGCAATACATTAGGTAAAATTAAAAGAAAAACACTATGAGAAACCATATGCTTTTCGTCCTATAATATATGCGGTCTGGTTGTATCAATATATCTGAATACGAAACACACACTGGGATAAAGGGCTGCTGTAATGCATTGATGTTTACCTCAATACAATTACTGCAAAAATCACATTATTCGTTTTAAGTTTGTGTTCTCTCTTTCTCTTTCTCTCTCTCTCTATGTCTCCGTCTCTTTGTCTCTGTCTCAATTTCTGTCTGTCTGTCTATCTGCCTCTCTGTCTCTCTGTCTGTCTCTTGGAAACTTTATCAGTTGTTAAATGCCAGCAATTATCCCTATTGAGAGCCAACGTAAGAGGATGTGTGTTATATAAGTATTTATCTTATCAAACACAGGTAACTAATAAGCTGTATGTTCAGTTAGAAACATGGGTGCATCAGGCATGTTGTACATGCACCATAATACACCAGATAGTGATAGGTATGATGTATAGTTGACATCCTACACATAGGAATATTAACTATATTGTGTCGTCTGCATCACGCACGTGCAAATAGTGTATATTGTTTTGTATTAACCATCACGTATGAGACATTAGTGTTCAATGCGCACCATTAGTCCTAATGTATGCTGTATCGCCATTGCAAATGTTGCAGTTCTCCTTAGGCTCTATCTTCATTTTATAAGCACATTGAAAAATAGCTTCATTCTCCTGGTAAAGGCACTATTTACCAAGGACGAGGTAGCAATGTCAAAACCCACAAAAATCGTATCCTTCACCAAACACGAATCCATCTGGAAAACCTAAGATTTAATTAAGATCATGTTTTGCTTTATTGTTTCCAAACTCTTTATAATCTGTCACTTCATTTATCCCCATTATAACTGTGTTACGACGCCGAATTCTTGGCACGATATAAATACAAGCAATTTTAATTTAAAAATCATCCTGATCTAATGAGTTTTGATTATGTTCCATCTAAATCTCAATTAAGAACAAAATCTGTTTTTGCTCAGCGTCTTATTTGATAACACTTTTGACAACACTTGTCGAGCGTCCTAGTTTGAATGTGCGTATGTGTGTGATAATTGACAAGAAATTTGTAACATTCAGCAAAGTACTGCCGCAAAGGTAAATCGTTTGAAACATCATTATTTAGAGTCACCATCTTTATGACAAGAGTTTAACCGACACAAACGTGAATGTAATATGAATAAAGCGAAGACACATTTGCTACGTATGTTATATATGTTGTTACAATTCAATTTATGTCATAGTACTGAAAGGATTATAATGATCATGTTAAAAGTATCGCAAATTAGGTTATCCAGAAGGATTCGTGTTTGCTGAGGGAAGCGATTTGTTCAGACTTGTAAGAGTGCGTTGTATGTATAAAGCGTCCTGTTTAAAGGACACAACACATATCATTGCAAGATATATCCCTGTATTAGTACACAAATGCTGCCTAATGAGCACAAAGTTTGCTGTGTAGGAGCTGTAAAAAAACACAGTGGAAAAAAATGGCTCAACCATTTTAAAATATTCATACGGTTACGACAATACAAGCAAAGTTGAAAGTTTCGTACATCAACCATGCAAAGCCCAACCAATGTTCAATTACGTTCCAGAAAGTAGCCTTATGCATCTTTTGTCATTCAGTTAGAAAGTGTATTTGTCGAAGTAAGTCACCAAAGGTAAATTGTGGTAAGGAATCTTATTAGGTCTTCCTTAAAACTTGTGATGATACAGCCAAATCAATACAGCAGTAAGTATTTTAACAGTGATATTCGCGATTTTTCCGCAGCCGATAACAGTTGAATGTTCTTTGAAGAAGCGTTTCATGGAACTGAACATTTCAATGTCCGTGATGGCTGTGTTATTTGCAATTACCATTGTACTCCAAAAATCAATAAGTTATGAAATGCGTCGTAACCTGCGTGGACATTATGGTAATTTAACATTGCAAGCTATTGGATCAGCATCAAAGCGTTAGTACTTGTTATTCAAAAAAACATTGAACATTACACGGATAATATTACCTGTGATGTGCGATTGATTGTTTCTGTTTTAACCTTTGATTTGTTTGGCTTCATTTCAATTCAAATTAAGATCATTTAAAAACACAAGTGACATTTTTACCAGGTTCGTCTGCTTCTTAGAAAATGCCATATTATGAATATTCGTTATCGTTTTCAAACCCAGATCTGTCATTGTCCATAATAATCGTAAGTTTGTACAGCGCACCATCTACTAACTTCAATAGACGATGTTTACAATATGGTGCACAGGTGTTACACAAAATGCAACTCCTTTACATAAATGACTTTTATGGACTTTTATTTGTGCCTTTTTATATAGTTAAAGTTTAGCTTTGCCATCGACTTCCTTGTAGGGAAATATGTGTTTTCATTTGCTCGTATGGTACCTAGGTAGTCAAATAAGCTAACGACTGTTCAATATTTATTACATTGTACTCATTTTTTAAATATTTATTACATTGTACTCATTTGTTAAATATTTATTACATTGTACTCATTTGTTAAATATTTATTAAATTGTACTCATTTGTTCCTCACAACCTAGTAATAAGTATGTAAGATCTCCTAATGACCATCGTTTTTCAATCATTGACGATGGCACAAAGATGCAGATTTTTTCACGTGTTATCAACACTGACAGACTAACCATTTATAGTGGTATATAAATTTAAATTTATATTGGTCATTCTTTCCTTTGATCCGTATAACTAATTGGAAATTGACATGAAATTTTACCTTTACTTTTTGAAGTGATTGGATTATGTCATAATGTGCTGTTTTAAATTATTTTCATAAATTCGATTGCAGTTGACCGTTACAATTTACAAGACCTTCATGTCGTATTTACTAATTATCCGCACACACATGTTTGCATGCTATTCAGCAAAAACAACCCACAAAGTATCTTTTATTTGCTCCTCACTGATAATAGTTCCTACCTTTCATGGTTGAGTTCAAAACATTCGTCTTCGAAAGGAAAATGTGACCTTATATTTGAATGAAAATTTAGACTATTTCCCTATTGAACAGGAATTAATTAATAACTGTACTCATAACAAACAGCTTTGAGCACACATTTATCTTCCAGAACTGTAAACGCATATACAAAGATAGAGACAGTAAATAAGACTGGATACAAACTTAATCCCTAATACTTTGCGTTCTGGTAAGTCAATGATATACTCTGACAGAAAAATAATATTTGGTAGAAACATGTGTATCTGTCTGTCTGTATGTATGTATGTCTTTCTGTCTGTCTGACTGTATATATATATGTATGTATGTATGTATGTTGTATGCAAACTACCCTAGATATTTGATTTTCTCGAAATTAGATTTGTGACATCAAATGGGTCTTATGGAGGAAATTTTTCATTAAGTTTGGTCTTGTCCAACTGGGCACCTGCAGATTAAATGTATTCTTTGAGATCTGATAAAAAATACTGGACGTATGTACATTTGTCAAGAATGTTTATGTAACGTAACTGCCATGTAGGATACATTAAACTAGACACATTTACTTTATGAGCCAAACTAATCACCCATTGGATACATTACACTAGATAACAGGACTGTAAAAGCAAACTAATAACCATAATGCATCAAGACGAATATACGGCATCAGCAAATACTCCCCAAATTGTATCCATTGCACTAGACAGATTTACTTTATGAGCAAAGTAATCATGCGTTGTGTCCATATTGAAAATATCTCATTTTATCAAGAATATATCAGTAAAATAATTACCATGTGGTTCACTTTGAGCAAGACAAATTTACTTAAGGAAGAAAGAATGTACCCTTTGTATCCATTACACTAGACATCATGAATTTATAAATGATGAAATCACTGTATTGTATCCATTACACTAGACATCATGAAGTTATAAATGATAAAATCACTGTATTGTATCCATTACACTATACATCATGAATTTATAAATGATGAAATCACTGTATTGTATCCATTACACTAGACATCATGAATATATAAATGATGAAATCACTATATTGTATCCATTTCACTAGAAATCATGAATTTATAAATGTTGAAATCACTGTATTGTATCCATTACACTAGACATCATGAATTTATTAATGATGAAATCACTATATTGTATCCATTACACTAGACATCATGAATTTATAAATGATGAAATCACTATATTATATCAATTACACTAAACATCATGAATTTATAAATAATGAAATCACTAAATTGTATCCATTACACTAGATAGACTTAATTACATAAGAATAATGCTGAGTGCAATGCAATTTATGTAATTTAATAGTTTGTGATGTTTTTAATTACTATATTTGTCTAAATATATGGAATTAATAAAATAAATTCGCCATAAATCTTCAATGACAAAATGCAAAAGAAATGTTATTATCCTGTTATGCAACTCAGAAGCCGTGTATATATTTAAGTTTCATACTTGGCTGAGATTGGATGACTTCGGTAATGACATGGATAATACAATGGACTGATTTAAGTTACTGTCACCTTGAATCAATTGAGTTAATGTTTTTTATTTAATATTAGTAATCAAGTACATATATCAATTATCATTGTGTCGTCAGTATATTTTTCATCGCCATTGTCATTACCATTATCATAGTAAAACTACAATGAAATGAACTTAAAATGTTAACGTTTAATAATGAACGAACTAAAACTTCAAGATTTATTAGCAAATAAATATGAAGTGCTTTTTTGTGCATTTGTGTCAATTGTTTTGTGCCATCAAAATATGCACATGGTATAGAGACAACTGTAGTGCCATCTCAAATTAAACACCCTGACTAACGATCACTATACATCGGAACTGAATTGTCTTCTGCGTCCTTCTAATTACGAATCCGGCAGGCAAACTATTTTGAAATTGGATACAAACCTAAATAACTCACTTATATCGCAACACATAATCCTTGTTGACACCACTGCACGAAAAGAAAAAAAAAGACATGTTTAAAAAGTGATAATGTATGCATATTTGAAAGAATAGTAAGCAAAGCTGTATATTTCAAAGCAAGAGACACATCTGCATTTTAATTTAATTGATGTGCAAGTGACTTCTTAGAGCTAATTAAATGACCATATTTAAGTTTAGAAATGACGATGCTTATGTCATAGCCATTTCGTATAACTGTCATCTGTGTAATGTGATTTGTCTAGCCTAGAAATCCAACATTTGCTCTTGATAATTCTTAGCGAAGAGAGGACGACCCACAGACGTTGAAAGAGATAGAGATAGAGACAAATAGAAAGGGAGGGAAACGCACAGATTGACAGACAGAGATTACCTTATTTGTTCCACACGGGGTTCCAGGAGCTGCACTTACAGGTATAGTCATGCATTTGAAGGTCTCTGTATCCATACAATGCAAGAACCGACAAATATTTTCATGCTGTCCCTCTATGAAAAAGAACACAAACAAACATGTGTGCGTCGAGGTGCATGGGGGTACGTGATCAACCAAACTCACTATTCTAAATCGTATAATGTCCTATTAACGTGTTTGATATTAGAATGCAGCTTTGGAAACGGATTATTTGACCGTGTTTACCCACGATATTGTCCCACAACACTACCGCCCAGACACATACCGTTGCAACGACAGGCGTTGCTTCATTTGCAACCATATCCTCGAGACTAAATATTTCACATGTTCACCAAAAGGAATTAACTTCATCATCAATAAAAAGTTTGGATAATGATCGTAATTCAGCTTTGAGGTAAACCTAAATGTGGTTTGGTGCGTTTGTTTTAATTTTGTGTTAACTGTCCATTATTGCTTGTTAAATTCTCACTACCCATGCTTCCCGCCCACCATGGAGCCCAACGAGTGGATACTTTTCAAGTGCCAGGGATATACAAATGATATGCTCAGTAGATAAAAGTACCTATAATTAACATGGGAAGTCTCCTATTTGGGTCGGTAAAATTACTTTCCGATTGACCCGTTAAGCCACCGCCTTCAAGGAAGACTTCTAAAACTTGGGAAAGCGAAAGAAAACGGGAAAGAAATTAGGGGAAAATGTGGTATCAAGAGGGATGCAAGTAAAAAAAAAAACTTCCAAGAGCTCGGCGTGATCAGCCGATTTGTCGAGACCGGGCCTATCACGACCGCCCATATATGAAACGTAGTGGACAAAGCAGTGTATTGCATCGGAAAAGCCTCCTCTCAACTACCAGGATCCTTTCATCCCCAGACACGGGTCGCAAGCCACGGCAAACATATTAACTCTTCTTAGGTGCCTTTTACGACACGGAGTGAGGCCCGTTGTTATACTCTACAAACACGAACCCGCAGGGGTAGTGATAGGACAAGGAGAATTATATACAATCACTGAAAGAAAAATAAAAGAAAACGTGTTGATACATTTAAATAGAACACATCTACATGGAGTCAGTAACTAATGCATTACGACTTTGATGCATTAGGCAATAGTCAAACACTTTAATACTACACGCACCACTCCGGTGGCCTATTGGTTAGAGCGTACGCCCCAGAAGTGGGAGGCCGTTGGATCGATTCACGGCTGGGTCATACCAAAGACTTAGAAAAATGGAACTACCAGCTGCCACGCATGGCGCTCAGCATTAAGAGGCTAGTGTTAGGACTGGTCGGCCTGTTGTCAGGATAATATGTTTGGGTTTCACATCATGATACATGTCTGTGCTACACATCGCTATAAACTGCCTCTCTAAAGAAATTGTTGCGATATGGATGAAATATTTTTAAAGGTACTTTAAAAATAGTAATCTAACACACAAACAAATTATAGTACAAGACTAGGAGTTTAGGAACCGTTGACGACATAGTATTATAGATCGCGTAATACCATAAGGGTTTATCCTTTCGTAGGTTAGGATGAATTGTTTACTAAAAGTAAAGCATTCTTTTCTTTTTAAGCTGATTACAAATCACATCAATGCAATATAATCCCTTTCTCAATAAATTCTTTATAAATTTACTTACCCTTTCAGAATGTTTAGTCAGGAGGAAATCGAACTCTATTTTTAGTTGAGGATACCATAAGGGTGTGTATTCATAAAAATCGTCAAATGGTAAATTCTGAATCATGATACATATACATATTACATTTTAAGTTTGCTCAATTCTGATATTGGTACATTATAGCTTTCGTGTGTGAAACTGATTGATATTTTTTCAGCTGAAGAAGTTCGTCAGAGTTCACTATTGAATATATATAATGATATAATATGGTCATAAAGGAGTTAAAACAACAAATACTGTCTTAAATTTTCAAGTAACGGGAGCGATACACATCTTTAATTATTATTGTTATTGTTATTATTATTATTATTATTATTATTATTATTATTATTATTATTATTATTATTATTATTGTTAATATGTTTGTTATGCCCCGTTAACAAAAAAATACCTAAATTGAATTTTTATAGTTTCTCTTTGATTATTATCATTGTTGTACCTATTATGCCAAAAATTATGAAATTGGTCTTATAATATGTCCATTTTTCTTAGCAGTAGCAGCTGTTATATTTCCTGGTCAATTTCATGATGTACTCTTGTTTAGTGTTTCCAAGATACATGTATGATAGTGTCACATAATTAGAAAGAAAGAAATATAAAAAAAATTTTGGTTTGCCTGAGACATATTTTATTTTTTGTGTTGTGCGTACGTGCGGCGCTTTGAATGTATGGTTTTTCCCAGACGTTCGACGGAACAAAACATATGTCTTGATGCCAGAAACTACTGGCTACAAACATCAATATCACGATATGCACGGGTATTTTACCGTGAATATTACTCACTATCCTCTGAATTAATCAAGATTAAGATATAATCGGGGCAGTGATCATTGGATCTAGTGAAGAGAACACGTATTCGTATTTGTATTTCTAAAAGCCATAGGGATGAGTGTTAAATCTATTTTATTTAATATGTGAATGTAATTGTGTTTCTATAGTAATATCGTGTAATATATCATTTATTACAACGTATATTTAAAACGTTGTGTGAATTGTGAATTTAAAGTTGCTTTTAAGACTTTAATGTATTAGTAGTTTCCAGACATTATTATTATTACCAATTAGGTTTTGTAAAAGCTTTTTGTTATTGTAGCTTACATACAAGACTACAGGGTTACGACGTTACGAAATGATTACAGGATTACGAGGTGGTTTCGACCTTACGGGA
Organism: Unio pictorum; assembly: GCA_030141615.1. Classification (NCBI taxonomy): domain Eukaryota; kingdom Metazoa; phylum Mollusca; class Bivalvia; order Unionida; family Unionidae; genus Unio; species Unio pictorum. Next base: position 5,111,579 of record JARLTB010000316.1, read on the forward strand.
TTACAACGTTACAAGGTTACGAGGTTGTCTATATGTATGTACGTATGTCTGTACATATGGTGAAGACACGACTGTAGAGGTAGATAATACCAGAGTGCTGTATGCTGTCTGTACGTGTATATGTATGACTGACCGTACTTGAAGTGGATCAATGAAGGGGTGAGCGGCCGATACAAAAGTGTGGGTCAACCAGAGGAATGTCGTGAAACTGTGCGGTTTATCGGTGGATGAATCGTGCGACTGTACAAGGATCAAGAAGCATATGTTTATTCAAATTGCTGTTTAAATTGATATATTTGTATTTACATAAGATTATTTTGAATCTTAGATGAATTCCAGGAGATTTGTGAATCTTACTGACAGTGCAGAGCATTTTTAACTTTATAACATTTAACTTATTTCAAAACTTGAGGTTGTTTGAATCCCATGCCTTGTCTATACGTGAAACTATATGATTATTTTAGTGTGTACTATTATTTGAAATTGATGTTTCTTTAAGCTGTATATCAGTGAGATATATATCAATGGTTTATTATCAATAGTTGATAGCATAGAATGATTCAAACAAGTGTATTTTGAACGTGTGTGGAATCATTGTATTTTTACTTTCATACATTTTTCTTTACTTATTAAGAAAATACATTTTTATCTTTAACGCATTATGTTTGAATTATTCATTTAATCCAATACCCACTCTGTTACAATTCTGTAACATAAAGTTGGTTGCGTCACCAGTATGTTTGTGTTACTTGTTTGACCACAAATGTGTCCATAACAATGGCGGAGAGATATTGTCAAACACTGAGTTACATTTGAATACTAGGAAGTTGTGCAGAACCACCCTAAACCTCACTTGATCACTTCTGTGCGAATTCCAGTGTCATGAATAGTTAAAGGTGTCCGGATAAAAGTCCGAGCGAAATGGATGTCATTTAGTTCCTATTGGAATAATTGTATGTTCGCTGAAAGATTACCTGAAATGAGGGTTGAACTATTTAATGAAACGATTGCTAGTGTACTTTTTATTTAAATATTTAAATACATTTAGCAGATAAAGTTAATGTTTTACAGGAATTATCCTTAACGGAACATAAGAATATGCATGTACTTGACAAATGTAGCCTAACATTTCTATAGACATTGAAAAGTAAAATGTATTTATCGTGGGATGAAACAACGGCACATACAAGAGTAGGTACAAATAAATAGCCAATTTGTATCAGCAGACGATAACTGGTGTATAATGTTGATTTTGTACGCTTAGAGTATTGTCTGGAGAAGGAAATTTTGAAATCGCGTCTTCATGGGCACACATTAGCCGATCGGTTAATTGTTTTGGTAATAATGTTGAAATACAACACGGAATGAATTTGTTTATATAAAATGGGTTCTTTCGGTGGAAGAAATCGGTAAGAATCGAAATAAACAAATCTGCGTGAATCAATTGCGTAATCAACCCAATGAGAAAGTAGACTAGAACTGTTGTGGAGATGAATGATATCAAGTTCAACTTTATTGTCCTGTTGAAAAACTGATCACGCATAAATACTCTTTTTAAATTTGTAATATTTAGTTTTCAGCAGCATTAATTAAGACAAGATTAGATATTGGTGGAAGACGTATTATATATAACGACGAGCCCGGGTAAGTTTCAGACTTTTTCGAGTGTTACTCTCTGGTAATATTTATATTTTGCCTCTTTTGGTATTACGTTCCCCATTACATTTACCACTAACCTTGAACCATCAAGCCCAAAATCACGACGTGCAGTTGAATTTTCCGTAACGAGAGCAGCAGCGGATTGTATTGCAGGTATAGCTGCAAGAATTCGAAATATATCACCTGTGTTTATTTAATCAGTTCTAAAATTCGGAGAAAGATGCAGTCGATATCTTCAATATGATTACAAAGCTTTCTAAAAATGTTTGAGTTGAGTTTAAGTTGATGATGATTTATTTTAGACCACTTGAAATTCGATCACTCTTTACTGTTCTGTTTGTTCCGCAATTACGTGCAAGCTTTGATTGTAATATTTTACCTAAAGTCTCGATCACATTAACATGGCTCTAGTTTCCACTGGGACATCAAAAACTCTCCTTGGTGTTGTCGTACCTAACATTACCATATTTAAAATATTTGATGTCATTGCGATTCTAATCAGTTCAAACATTTAACAATATGTGTCTTGTAATTTAATTTGTAATATAGCTTTAACAATTGTTCAGTCATATAGTAACAATTTTTGAAGTTTGGCAGTTTATTGTAATATATAGCACCCGAACATGATGATGCACACATCGTTCATGACGTCACACCCGGTAACGGTATCCTGACACTAAGCCGACAGTCCTATCACTAACGTATTAACGCTGGCCGCAACGTGAGGCTAATTGTACACTAATTGTAAAAGTCCTTATTATGACTCGGCTTTGATTGGAACCCAGGCAATGACATTTGTAGACAGATCTGCTAGCCATTGGTAAATATACATATATATTACATTTTATTTAATTTTTGTTATCACACTGTCTATTAGGTATGTAAGATCTCTTAACGATAATTGTTTCTCAATTATTTAAGATGGCACAGAAATGCTTTACGATGTGTAAATGTCCTTCAAGTCTCATCAACTGACTGACAAAATATGCTTTTTCAGTAGTATATGTAATGGTCATTATTGCCTTTGGGTGTTATGTGTGCATTCTGTTCAACATAAATATACACTGTATTTCGTATTTGTAACTCACTGGTTTGAGTTCCAAGCCTTCGTCTTTGAAAGTTAAATGTGACTATATCTTAAGCAAAAAGATGTAATATTGCCTAATTTATAACAATCAAAGAATGACTTTGTTTTTGATACAAAATAGTTTTAAGCATACATTTGTCTTCCAGAATTGTAAACGCATAAGTCTCATTTTCTGTGCGACATTGACCTGCTACAATTGTGAAATATTTCAATCACATCTAGGAGATGTGATGAATTGAACATAATGCCTACTGTACATGTTTGTTTTCTTCATTGCCGGACTGATTGAGTGTATTTCTTGTTGATATGTATTATAGAGCGTAATATTATTTGCCAGTTTCCACATATACAAAATGTTAAAGTTCTCTTGGCCAGCTGTCAAAAAGTAATTCCTTATATTACCCTCGACAAGCTTTGTCACAAATATTGAAGCAGAAGTTTTACTATATCGATTGAAACCGACGGGGTAGAATAATTCTTTCGATCGACGATTCGCATCCTAACATGGTTGTCCTATTAGTCAACCATAATTTGTTCTCATCTCGACAATAAGCACTTCATGTATTTACTTCTGTCACTGAAGAACGACCTTTTAGGTGGTGAGCTACTTTTTGCCTTTTTCAAACGAATATAACTTAAAAATAATTTATATTTACAAATAGCTTGCAAACATACCAATGAAAACATTTTAGACACGATTATAATTTCATTGTTTCTCCTTTGAATACGTTCCACGAACACATTACTTTATTGATATAATCCTGCTACTTTGCGAACCGAGCCCTAATTCTTGCCCATTACCTCCTCTTGCCACCCACTACGAGTTGCCAGTTTTTAAGCTTCGCTGTACGATGCAAACACGTACAATTAGACCTCCAATGAATCCAATCCATCTTAGTGTAACTTCGGACCACCCGCAGTTAAATTTGGAGATACTGTGTTGGATAATCATTCCTCTAGAGGTTGTATACATTATTTTACAATATTTTACAATTTTGAGTCGCTCTTTCACCTTTCTAGACTTCAGAACAGGTTGCAACGTTGTGGTACTAGCATGTACGACACGCGGCACTGAATAATTTCTTCTATTCCGTTTGTAATGGTTATAAAATTATCGAATTAATAACTTGCTGCATTGATAAGTTGTGTTTTGTTTTATCTTCTTTGTCCTTTAAGTAGACTCCGTTTTAGAACGACCAAGTTGCGACTATTTAATGGCGGACTTCGTGTTGTCGTTACGAGTTCACGCGACACTGAATCAATTCGCTTACTCCGTTAGTAACGGTTATGGTAATAGCGAATTAATAACGTGCTGAATTGCTAATTTGTGCTTTCTTTATCTTCTTTCGTCGTTTCAGTAGACTTCGTCTTTGAACGACCCGTTGCAACACGCTCATGTCGGTAATTAGTGTTGTCATTACGAGTTCACACGGCACGGAATAATTTTGCCTACTCCGTTATATCGATTTAATAATATGCTGAATTGTTAATTTGTGCTTTGTTCTCTTCTTTTGTCGTTTCAGTTGCAATGTCGACAACGAAGGCATGAACGGCAAAACGGGTTTTGGAGGAAAATGATGTTGATATGGTACAACAGTACGCCTTTGAACAGATGCGTAGATGGGTACCTTTGGGGAGTGTTCCCCCAATTTTAGGCTGCCCAGTGGGTGTAAGTCCCCCCGCATATCCGTGCTTGGGTTTAAGGCCTGTAAGTCAGGACACATAGGGTTTTTACAGGTTCCATCGAATCCATTTCATTATGCAATCTCGTCGTCAGCGCACCGACCGTCCAACCGTCACCAGCCGGCCGTCCGCCATTCAGCCGGCCGTCCAGTCAGCCGTCCATCCGCCCGTCCAGTCATCCGTCCAGCCGCCCGTCCGTCCGGCCTTTTGTATTGCTAACACGGTCAGACCAACTATGATTTACGGGTATTTCAGTGACAATTCTGCCCGTCAAGCTTTACCGCAGGCAACATGCCAATATTATGACGGATAATTTTATAATAAGTCTATCCGTCCAGCAAAACCATGACAGCGGCTAGTACCGGTGATAGCCTTTCCGTCAACGACATTCCGGCGGACCACATGCCAGGCAAACCAGCGGTCCTTCCAGCCGTCACCGGCCGTTCAGCTGTCCGTCCAGCCGCCACCGTCCGTCCAGCCGGCACCAGCAGGCACCGTCCGTCCACCCGGCTTCTTCCGTCAAGCCCAACCGGCACCGTCCGTCCAGCCGGCACCGTCAGTCCAGCCTTCTACTGTCCGTCAAGTCCAGCCGGCACCGGCCGTCCACCGTTTTAGCATGGTGACTTTATTGATTTAGAAGGCCGACCTGCTACGATTTACGGGGAGTTTAGTGACAAATCCGTCAGTCCGGATGTACCGCTCTACCAACATGAGGACTTTTTTATAGCGTGATCTGACCAGGTCAGATTTACGGGGTTTTTAGTGATGTATCCGTCCGTCAATCTGTACTACCGGTTACATATCACTACCATGACGGAGATGTTATAGGGGAAACTATCCGTCCAACCAGACCATTGGAGCGGCCGGTGCCGGTCATAGCCGGACCGTCGCCGACATTCCGGCCGACCATATGCCAGACAAATCAGTCGGCATTGCCGGCCGTCCATCGGTTCACGCCTTATCCATAAGGGAGAATTAGTGACATTATCAGAGATGACGGAATTGAATTATCTATGCCACCTGGTATGCACTAGCCAGATATGTCAGCTTTACCAGAAAAGGACTCGACATACAGTTGGTATGACGAATCGCAGGCAAATCAGCAGTACACAGATGCCTGAGTTGACCAGAACACGTCTCAGCACACAGTGAGTGTGACGAAACACTTTCAGGCGTCCACAGATCCTCTCATGGAACCTACTGATCTTAGCTCGAAGGGCGCAGGGGAAACAAATTATAGGTTTTTGCGAACTTCAGAATGCTCACCACTTCCTACTGCTATTCAAGACTACACAGTTACGGAATCTGTAGATCTTGAATGGGAGGAAGAGACGATATCCTTCATGCTTCTTCCCCAGTCGTTAAAAAACAAATTCCAGAAAGCTAACTTCCAGTGACTTTCTAATTTACCTGGTACGGAAACTGCATCAGACACCTTCAGTACAGATCTCCAATGCCTCGTCAAAGCTAGATCGAAACGTAGTCGCTACGTCTTCATTGTTAAACTTGGGTTCACTAGCCATTTTCTCCGACTCCCTGCGCAAATCCGGCAATGATCACGCTTTTGAAGTGACGGCCTGGATTGTAAGAGTTGTTAACAGGGCAGCTCACCATTCGATGACCAATGCGTTGACTGATTCTGCCAACTTGGACCTGATACGACGTGACGCCTGTAGATGGTCTACGTCGCTCAAGCCCAATCCTACTTGGATTTAACGGATGTCTGTTTGGGTCACCTTTACACTTTGGGGGGAATTTGAAAAAGTTCAGAGGCAGGCAGCTCAGGCACTGCCCCTCCAACTTTTCGCCCAACTTTCGCAGGCGTTTCGAAACAATCATCCCCTGACACAGCGGAGGGATGATATGGGCGGACCAGGAAAAAGGGATCCTTACCATCAAATGTGTAGCATAGATCCCAACCCAATGCTGGGAGCCCACAGTCTAATCAAGCGGCGGCAACCATACAGAGGCGGCAAGAACACAAGTTTCTCCGCTTTCACGCCTCCTAACTCTAGACGTCGACATACCCTGTCCACCGCCAGTGGTCTGCCTACCTGTGGGCTGCTGCCTCCTGCAATCTCGGGAAAACGGGATCACTTTATTACCTCTGACCTTTTGGCTGATTCAGGTCATTTCGGAGGTACTTTGGACTTCATTTATCCATCCACTCCCATGTCCTTCTATCCCTTCTAAATTAATAAATATTTCTTAATAAACCTGCAATAGCTTGGATTTTATTTTTTTATTCATGGCTGTTTCATATAAAGAGGCCATTCATCGACCTGACCCTCCTAAACGACCCTGAAATTCAATGTGATGTGACGATGGCGCACTCAAGAAATCAGAAGGGTATGCTGCCAGTCTAGATCTCACCGACGCATATTTTCACGTCCCTATCCAACGAGTCACCTACATTTCTCCGTTGTGCTTGTCGGGACTCGGTTTATCAGTTCCAGGTCATACGTTTTGGCCTCAACTTCAGCCCTTGGACTTGTACCAAGGTTATGGATTACGTCGTCACCCTGTTTGGCTGGACTTCATATATAGCGTCGGGAGTATACTTGGACGACATCCTCCAGAAACATATGTTACGTTCCACTCTGATCAAAGGCAGAAACGATGTTATATCACTTTACATTATATAGGCTTTCTCGTGAACTGAATAAAATCCAATCTCTGTCCAGCCCAGAGTTTTGTTCCATCTGGGTGTGGAGTTTCTCCCCGATCTGAATCTGGTAAGGCTTCCTCGAGTTTGCGATCATCCAGATAATCGCTTTCGTAGAGTCCGTTTCCCTCAGAATGCGCATTTTAGCGAGAGAGTTCTTGCAACTCCTCGGATTATTCAATGCGGAAGTGGAGCTGATCCCGATCACCCGTCTTTTTATGCGCCCTTTACAAAGGACGTTGCTAGAGTTATGGCGCCCTTTTACAGTCCCTTCGATCACGCAATCATGCTCACGCCAGAGATACGATCATTTTTGAGTCCGTGGCACAACCCCTGTGGGCTTTCCACCGGGATTACTCTGGAGATACACCAGACGGAGATAACGGTATGTTCCGCCCACCTGTTTCCGGACTTCGATACCGTCAGCGGCACGTGGGTGCCAGGGGCGTGCCCTCTCCACATCAACCGTTCAGAAAAAAACGGCTGTCATCAATGCCTTTCGTTTCTGGCAGGATTACCTTTTGTTTCAATCTGTCCTCCTTATGTCAGACAGATTTGTGGTGGTGACTTGCCTCCTCAAAACAAGGGGGCACCAATCACCAGACCTGTGCAATCTGATCTGGCAGTTTCTACATTGGTGCCACAATTTCATCCTCAATGTACAAATCAGACACATTCCTGGCAGACTCAATAGCTTGACTGACACTCTATCCAGTCTTTGACACAGAATGGTAACTCCATCAGTCGGGCTTTCTTCCAATCGAAAAACATTGGGGACGTCCGATGATCGATCTTTTGCAACAAGGTGGAATCGCAAGTTGTCCACCTTCGTCTCACAGGTTCCAGACCCAGAATCTTCGGCCGTGGATGCCCGGTCAATAAGTTGGTAAGGGTTGTGGTCATTCTCCTACCCTCCCACGGTCTTGGAACTTAAAATAATCCAGAGGTTAAAGGGTCAGAACTGTAAGATGGTTCTGATTGCCCCTCTCAGATGAAACAACTCATGGGTCTCCGATCTACTCGATCTGGCGATAGATCTACCCAGGACGATTACAGTCAGCACAAAATCTTCTCAAGCAAAGACGGCCAGGGGTGTTCCATCCCTGTACGCGCCGTCTTTATCTTCAAGCTTGGCATAGAAAGGCTGTCTGTGGGAGACGGCCAGGGGTGTTCCATCCCTGTACGCGCTGTCCCACAGACAGCCTTGCAAGACAATTTAAATCTTCGATTGTGCATAGAATTTTGAGAGCAAGAAGGCCCTTTACTATGAAGGCTTACGAGGGCAAGTGGCTTGTTTTCAGGGACTGGTACCATATCATTAACATCGTTTCTCTGAGTGTCACAATCCCTCAACTGGCCAACTTTTTCTCTGGCATTTCTTGGAGAAACAGCTGGCCCCAATTATTATCAAATGCTACCGCTCCATGATATCAGACACATTCCGCCATTATGGTAAATGTGATACCAGCCATGACAAAGACCTGTCAGATCATTTAGCCACTTTAGAGATAAGTCGACTAATTATCCTCAACCTGTTTCCAAATGGAATCTGTCCTTTGTTTTAACATGACTCAATTCAGACAGTATTTAGTCTTCTTTAGCCCACAATTTGTTAAAGATAATATCATACAAATTGGGTTTCTTGATAGTCTTAGCTCCAGCATGCAGGGTGTGTGAGTTACAGGTCCTTTCTAGTGACCCGAACTATCTTCCGTTCAGATCAGATGGTTCGGTGGTCCTCTTGACGCAGCCAGGCCAATTAGCCAAAATATAGGTTTCCATCTATTAGCAGCCATGCAAGACCTGTTTGTGCACTCTAGCAAAACTTAAAGGCATAGAGGTGAGTCAGGTCACATAAAAGCACCTCTTTCTTCTGGTGATAACTGGGACATGGGATATCACCATTCAAGCCCTTGCTTCATGAGTGAAGTGGGTTATACGTTCTGCGTACTCTGGGGATTCACAAGATCAGAGTCACCTCATAGAAGCTGTTGGCTGGCATACAGTGTCAACCTTCTCCAGTTTTATCTTAACGATATGTCCTCGCAGAGGCAAACCTTGAATCTAGTAGGTCCGGTGTTGTCAGTCCAGATGCCCACCAGACCTATGTACAAAAATCAGCATAGCCTATTAGCTTATCTGTATTCGCCAGATAATTTTTTGTCGGTAAGAAGATTTTAATAACTATCTTCTTAACCGTATAACGGGGTCACATATCACGTGACCCTGGGCTGTGTTGCTGATTAAAAATAGGAGACCGGGTTATCGTTAAAATGGAGAATCCAGCCATCATTCCCTAGAGGATACCAGGGGTGGAGGTCGGATGCTCCGCATTCCCTCCTCCTATTACCAATTCTCCAAAAGTGATGTGATCGGGGAACGTATTAAAAGGAGAAAGCAAATTGTTTTTAGTAAAGTATGTTTCTCCGAGAATACTTACCCGATCACATTACTAAGAAACCCTCCTAACCAACCCGCCATGCGAGCATCCTCGTAGATTATATAGCGCTCGGCTTTAAAACTGGCGACACCTAGTGGGGAGGTAAGGGGCAAGAGTTATTGCCCTTTGCCTATATGAAATAAACAGAAAAGACGAATTTTCGTCTTTTGGTAGGGCTGGATTCGCGAGGTAGCGGGCTTATATCCCTACATTATCGTGATCGGAGAAACATAATTTACTAAACAATTTGCTATCCTGCTTTTAACTTTGGTCGGATTTAAGGGTCGTAAATTCGATTAGTATTGCAAGGTTGATAGCGGAGAATTTGACGTTTTAGAAATGAAGTTATTAATGACATTACAAGTCTTTCGGATTTGGAAATAAATTGCATATTTGCTGTATGTATGCCTATTCTCACACAATTACACTAAACTAATAAGAAACACAACTGTAATGGTGCAAAGGCTATGTATTTTAATAGAACACAGAAAATAGCCATTACAACAGCATAAATCTGCTCAAATAAAATCAGCAGGACACCAACATAAAAGTGAGGTGATTTTGTTTTGTTTTCGTAGGAAGTATTTTTCCTGACATTAAATTTACACAATAGACAAGTAATCAGACTGGATTGAAACTTAATATCATATTTTTTCCAGTTGCTAAAGTCGATCATTTGCTCTGAACATAGCAAAAATATTGTAAGTATCTATGTTTATCCAGAATTAGTGGGTAAATGATAAACAAGTTTGAGTATCCTAGACAACTCTGAACCCCGAAACATATTCCAGTTTCGTGCTTGGCTAAAATTTGAAGACTGCAATATGGACCTGGAAAATACAAGGTACTGATTTAAATAATTTTCACTTCGAATAAATTGCAATTTTCTTTGCCCGTGTCAAAAATACCATCATCATTGTAAGGTTATAATCAAATGATCAAAATTATTTAATGCATTTCAATAAATGAATTAAAACATTATAAGCAGATAAATCTGAAGTGCACATTTTGCATTGTGTTCATTTATTTTACCATCAGTGGAAGCAGATGATATAGAGGCAACTGGAGTACCTTTGCAAAGGAAACAGTCTGGCTCTTCATTTGCACTGTATTTTATGATGCATCCTTCTAATGACGAATCTGGCATGAAAACTGTTAAAACTATAGAGATAAACTGAAATGATGTACTCACTTATGTTTGATGAATGTTAACACACAGTCCCTGTTGACACCACTGCACAAAAAGAGAAATTTTTTTTTTTGGCATAATTTTAAATGTATAAAGCGGATAATTATATTTCGAAGCATTATAAACATAGGCTTCTTAATTTAATTGATTTGCAATTAGGTTGATATAGCAAACTAAAGGACTATATTTAATTTGGAATCATTGTACAAGATATTAAACGGTTTCTTATAAAACCAAATATAATTTAATTAATAGACATTAAGTTGCATACCTCATAGATATTTGAAAGAACTGTCATCTGACTTATGAGTTTTTCAACCTAGAAATCTAACCATGATGTTCTTAATAATTTGTAGCCGAGAGAGGAAGACAAACATGTAGTGAAATATATATGTATGTATAAAGGAGAGAATACCATATGCATTCCACACGTGGTTCCAGGAGCTGCACTGAAATACATTCCGAAGCATTTTTGGCTCGTTGGATGTGTACAAGGCATGAATCGACATATTGTTCCATTCAGTGACTTCATGGAAAACAAACAAACAAACATATGTATATCAATTTGTATGTGGTTACCTGATCAAAACATAACAATCTTCATATAAGGACATTAATATAAGAAATATGCTGAGTAACATTGATACAAGCAACGTCTTCTCTGTTTAACAATTCCGTATTTCCATATGGTGCATAGGTTAATAACGTTTTACAGCCCTACATAAATAATTGATGCAAAACAACCAGCAAAACAATAATTTGTAGGCTCGGGAAAAGACAGTAATAGTTAAATAAAAGCGTGAACAATATGAAGATCGCTTCAAGGAAGCCATGAATACTGCGTACCATACTAAACGACACTTAAAACAAAAACCATCAAACGTTCCAGCTTCACTGAACAAAAAAATAAACACTTTGCAGATAAGGTGACAAATGTAATCCTTCAAGTGATATTTGAGATGGACAGCTTTGCAATACATCGGATCCCTGGAAAATGTGTTATCCCACAGCCAGGAGTAATCCAAAGTAAATATTGTAGAAAAGGGATTTTAAGACCTAATTCTACGTAAGAACGCGTGACGATGTCACTCGGCAAGGTATGTAACACTTAAATGATTTGGCCACTCAACATGAACTCGAATCATCCCGGTATTAAAACTACAGTGAGCATGCCAAATCAAAGGCTGGTAAAAGGTAAAAAATGTGACCTTTGTGATGACATCAAAGAAGCAATCCTTAACAATCCAGATGTTACGAGTGATATAGCTTACACATGATGCAAATACAACTTTGTACTAAATATGCGAAAACATAATTCGAATATGCCACTAATATACTGGGTAGGAAACGTAAATTGAATAGCAAGACAAACCCAATAATGGGTGCAATAATTTACATGATCTTGCAGTTTAATTTGGCTATAGACTAACCTTATGTTTGATGTATATGGGTGTGTATGTAGATATGCATATATGAATGAACAAGTATGCATGTATTTATGTTTGTCAGTCTGTCTGTATGTATGTGTGTGGGTACGTATGTGTTTGAGTTTATCTCTTTGGTGTTTCACTAACATTTTAAACGCGCAAATACAAGTAGAAACAAATTGATGAAGAAGTTGTATATAAGAGTTTTTATTCATTTGGTGAAGTTAAACAATGAAAGAGCAAAAGCTGTTTTATAGTTGTTTTTATACAACTACACTGCATTGATGTTAAACGTTGAGAAGGATAACAGTACAATAGTGTACACCAGACTTCATGTTTCGTTATTATGAATACATGCCATATGTAGTTACATGACATTGTAATACACTAAACACTTTAGTTTGGAAATGTTGTGATTGTATAGGATCCCAATCTGTACACGAGTTTTATTTATAAGCTTAATTGTTTGATGAAACATTATATATTAGCTCTTCGAAACTGCAACTCAAAAGCGGATGCCCAGATGACAGGTTTATTAATGAATAATATGGTCCTACGTGGTTCCAATTTTAAAGAGAATATACAGTTTCTGCTTGGCGAAATACATGAATTATATATCTACTGAATAAATATAGTACTTATGAACCGAATATAAAACTTACCCGAAAATGTCTAAGACGTGGAAACGTTTGTTTTTGTGCCATCTTTCAAATATGGCTTGCAAAACAGGTTGTGTATACAACTAGATGTTCATTAAAAATCCCAAATATTGTGTGCTAGAAAAAATATGCAGCTCAAGTATATAACCGAACTGATGTCTTTTAAAAATGTGGTCCATTTTATTAACTGTATATGTCACTTATTAGCTTGCCATTATTTTCGAATGAATGTTTTAAAAGCAAAGTAAAAACCATTTATGTTGTAAATGAGTGGTTCATTTGGACAATATTTGAGAGATTACGTTTATATAGCGTGTCTGTGTGTAGTGTACATAAGTAACGGAATATGAGTAAAACACTGGATGGACAATTGTCTTAAGGTAACAAAATATGAGTAAAGCGCAGAACATGAATAAAACCCAGAATAGAAAATAATCGTTAAATAACGGAACATGATACTAGTCAGAATTAACATTTAATAAAAAATACTATAATACAGTTTATATATTTGTATACGTTCTGAATGGCGAATCGGACCAAGGTCTACGGGTACACAGCACCAGTCGATAAGACTGCGCGAACCAGCCCATGTTCCATTAGGACACATATCTTTCACTGTATCTTATCTGTATATTTCATCCTCTATATTGTATGGCCTTTTTGGTGCTTTTATATATATATATATATATATATATATATATATATATATATATATATATATATTATATATATATATATATGAGAGAGAGAGGGGAGTTAAATTATTCTAAAGATTTTAACATTTATTGTACACTTTGCCATTGACAGAAATTATATTCTACATTACAGTGTATTCAGTTCTGATGCACCATTGAACCATACATATATGTTCTCGTCCCTAATCCTTTGATCAAACTGTAGCTGTAATTAAATGACAGGTAAAGTATATCTGAGAACAATAGGATTTGCTTGCACATTAAAAGGGAAATGTACTTTTGTATACTGCACACGTCCTGCTGAAACTGACACTTAGAATGTTTACATACCCCACAGTGAGCAGATCCTGGTCCCAGGATTAGTTGACACTGCATACTGGGGGAGTACTTCTGTCCAGGAAGTTTCGCCATAAACTTGCTCCACTCGGGCAATTCAAACTGGGTGTAGACACTTTTCTTGGTTAAATCAGGTCTGAAATGCAATAGGGATAGGTTATCGTGACAGTCACAGAGAGAGAGAGAGAGAGAGAGAGAGAGAGAGAGAGAGAGAGAGAGAGAGAGAGAGAGAGAGAGAGAGAGAAAGAGAGAGAGAGAGAGAGAGAAATGTATTTTCCAATATTTATATATGGAGATGACGCATACTTGGTAACTAGTGTCCTCTTAAACGCCTCCACGGAACAGTTGGAAAATAACCAGGGGTTCCTGGAATATGTCTTGTTGGGATCGAAGTCTGCTATAAAGGGAGCCATAATAAAGCCATAGTCTGCTTTACAAGCTGTGGCAGTATCCTCTCCGTCATGTACAGCTCCAAGGCTATAACAGAAAATACAAGGAAGAAATATAATCTCCACACACAAGACATAACTTGTATTGAACACAATGTATTGAGACGAAAGAACCCTACAGAATGTCAAGAACGAAGAGATAAAACTAAATAATTTTATCTGTTTATTTCTCAATAATGCTCGTCAAATATTTTAGATAAGAGTTCAATGAAATTCCTAGAGGATGAAGGTCAAGTGACATGCACAATATCTGGTAGAATTGTGTCCCGCATTGACAAAATGATCAAGTATAATTCAAATACACGTCCCTTTCATTGACAAAATGATCAAGTATAATTCAAATAAATGCCTCTTTCAACAAATTATCCTTTCATCTAACCTTATGCACATAATCTGAATGTGTGCAAATAAACAATACAATTGTTTGGTTGAAATATACACACACACACACACACACACACACACACACACACATATATATATATATATATATATATATATATATATATATATATATATATATATATATATATATATCCTATCTTTCCAAACATGTATACGTAGAAAGACTTACTTACGCACTTAATCTTATACGAATATTAAAAATAACATACAGTTTCAAAAGATAGAATTTCGCAAATTGATAAACCAGACATAGAAAGTGCTCTCTCTCTCTCTCTCTCTCTCTCTCTCTCTCTCTCTCTCTCTCTCTCTCTCTCTCTATATATATATATATATATATATATATATATATATATATATATATATATATATATATATATATATATATAATTATCCTAATGTGTAAACGTATATATGTATTTATTTATATATATATATGTTTGCGTGTGTGAGTGTGTGTGTGTGTGTGTGTGTCTGTGTGTGTGATTCAAGCCATAACTTATTAATATGCGCTCCTGAGGTAAATAATCTATTTAAATCGACCGATCTTCAATATAAATAATTGTTCTTATCAAAACTGCCTAAAACGTCATGTATAATTGTCACCAATCCAATGCCCAAAGAATATTTAAATAGTTTATCCTCACATTCTATAAACTGAGTAGAGCTCTCAAATATGTTTCATTAGCATGCATCAGCATTGTTTTATCAATATCAATATGTCGGTTTTGAATTTATTTTAAGATTATTACATATTGTCTAGAATTGTTCAAAACTATTTATCAAGATAAATATCCCCTAAATAAATCACTTTCCTGATGGTGTATTAAAATAAACTATATTATATACTGTTTAATGTATTTTATGCGTATATTTGTTGCAATCAAATAATAGTATATATGTTCTCTAAGTATACAGAAAGAAATGTTAAAAGACTACAAATTGATATAAATAAACTTCGTTATATTTCAATTTCGTAAAGGTTTGTTCCCAACTTATTTCATAGTGTTATGTATGATCTTCTAGCGTGGTGAATATAATGTATTTATTAATGTATTTATAAATGTAATTATAATACAAGGTGGGGTAATAAATTGTAGCAAATCGGAAACAATTGCTGTGTATTTCGATTTAAGTATGTTATGTATATTACACTGTTGTACCCTAAGTGTTGTATCTGACATATGAGCTACTGCTTTATATAGCGAACACGGGAAAAACAAATAGAACAGTTGGTCAACATTTGTGCATATTTTAACAAAGAATCAACTTAACGAGTAATAAGTAGAAAGCAGGACAACGCACGTGACTGATATGGTTTAAAAATGCACTTGCCTATGACCAAGTTCGTGTGCTGCAGCGGATGTCGTCCTAAAATAGTCAGACGAATGAACAATCTCAACTCTATAACCAGGCACACAAACCTTTCCTGGGTAGGAAACACCTTAAAATAATTAAAGAAAACATATTTAATCAAAGATGCAGTTCAACTGACGAACGAATCCATACCTATGGTAATCTAATTTACTTGAGACTTTTGAATCAAATGGAATATATCCCCTACATGAAATATATTGGTGAATTGTAAAGATAATTCTAAAATCATTGTGTTGACATAAACAGGTATATGTATATCTATATAAAGAGAGAGAGAGAGAGTGAGAGAGCGGGAGAGAGAGAGAGAGAGAGAGAGAGAGAGAGAGAGAGAGAGAGAGAGAGAGAGAGAGAGAGAGATTTTAAAGACATTTCTAATACTTTGCAATATTTCTCCTTTCAAGATATTTTCTTAGCTGCTTCTGAGACAGAACGTCTTGTAAAGGAAACCTCTGTTCAGCATTCTTCAATCGGTTTTTTTTAATGGTTTATATATAATGTGTCATGATCGCTATGTTTCTACTTGTATATCTTGTATTGCACCTTTTACAAAGTATTTTAGATTAATTTGTGTTATTATGATGTGTAGACAGACTTATCTAGTGAAAGTTTAAACGAAAATCATAAAAACATGGGACTAATTCAGTACAAATAAGTAGTCATTATAAATTAAACTTTTATATAATATATTAATTTTTGATTAAATACTTATTCATTTATATTATTATAAGTATTATGCCCGTCTTAATTTTTTACCATATAATTTGAATTTGTATGAAATACTGAACATGATTTAATAATATATCAAGTTATAATATATTTAAAATTGTAATTGATGCATCATACAAATATTAATATAATGGCTTATCTCAATTTCTTTATAAATGTTATATTTAGTTTTCAAATGAGATATGTGTATCTTTCATAATTATTAATTGTATCTATACCAATATCATTTATATCTACTGTATATGCATTTTCCCCAAGTAAATTATACGTTAAAGAATAAAAGAATTGCGGATGGAAAATATTGGTTAAGACGCTATCATTTTTTTAAAATAGTGTTTATATAAATGGTCACTTAGAAAAATAATTATATTTAATGAAGTAAGCAATGAGATTGTATTCACATTGTACGTGTTGGTGTTGCTAATTATATAATTTGCTTTTCGTGAGCTGATTTAATTTTAGCCTATATTTATAAGACAATATATTCAACATATAAATATGTATAATTATGCTTATATTCTTGTTATACTAATCTGTCAGGACAAAATCACGCCTTCCTTTACTGAAAGTCCTATTTTGTTCTCTGCGCATGCATTTTCATGCTAACACGGATAGATTGTATATAACTGTACGTAAATGTGCATGTATGTGTTTTTTCAAAACGGCTTTTAAAACCATTGAACAAACACTATCCAAACTAGGGAATCTGAGCTGATCACAATATGCTATCAAGTGTATATTTTTATAGTGTATACAATTTGTGTTGCTCGTCACGCTGCTATGTTTAGTTTATATTTTACGTTTTCGTTCCATCGCATGTACATCCATTAGTAAATAAAGGCTTTTAGTTCTAAATTCTGTGTGAATTTGCTACCAGCAATAATTTTTGAGTATTAAGGTTAATTACTAAGTTGAAATAAACACGTAGGTTATACATACACCTGTAAGCAAACTGTTGAACAAACATAACTGAAGAATAATGAATCAGTTTAATATGGTTAGGGCACTTTATGGCATTTAATACGTTTGTAAACTTTAAACCTATTATAACATGAATACTGAGAAAAATCCATTGTTTATGGCTGATGTTAGGAATATTATGCAAGGAACAATCAAACATTTACTGCGTGAGGGTTTTGATGTAAGTATAAATCGAATTTTCGGGTTAATCTTTACAAAGTGAATCAAATGATAATACTGAATAATAAAATGGAATGTCGTAACGAAGAACGATTTACTTAAACGTACACATTCTTGGGGAATTTAACCGCTAACATTATTTTGAGATTGTATTCGTTATACATAAGTTATTGGTTCGACTTTTGTATGCCTAAAATTATAGTACAATCTTTACATCACACGATCTGTAAACATTTTTTACCAAATCAGTTGGAAACAGCTTGAGTATACCATCATGTTTAATGGTTAGTGTCTCCAAATTAATAAACTGGTCAATGTTGTGAATCTTGGATAATATAATTGCTATGATACGTTTCACCGAGACGTAGTGAAATATAAAGATGACGAGAGAGAGAGAGAGAGAGATAGAGAGAGAGAGAGAGAGAGAGAGAGAGAGAGAGAGAGAGAGGGAGACACTGTACTTACCAACAGTTTGACTACTTTTCATGCCACGTAGATACATCGTGTGTCTAAATAAAAAAACATAGCAATGTGTATTTGCACAACATACCGCAAACCTCAACGCATGTTTAAATTGTTTTCTTTACTTGACCTTTTCTCGTTGAGTGACAATAGAGTAGCAAATGCCTAGAGGTATTAGAGTTGTCTACCAATATGTATGAATAAGGTCTAGCCTTACTTAAAATCTTTGACTGTTCTGTAAAAAAAACTTCGAGCCAAATCCCGGTCATTTTATTATAGGATTAGTGGTCGAACATTTCGGATTATTTTTGATTTTGTTTAAAATCCATTACGTCCCTTTTATTGGTTTACTTTCTGGATTTTACGAAATGTTTCGGTTTTGTTATTTTTGCAACTGATTTTAATGCCTTAGAATCTAAATAAACATTGAGGCCTAGCGTGAAATGTGACTTTACACAAATGAGATAATATAATAACTTTGAAATTTATGTTTACATTGTTTCGTTAGATTCGATGTTAAAGGAAACGGTTTTAATTTAACATATGTAATAAATATTACGCAATACACGTAAGCGTTATGAATGCAATCTTTGCGGCAAACAAATACTAATGAAGAATAGCACTCTTTGAAAAAATGACGAGATGTCTGAGGTTCTCATATACTATGATATCCTATGCAAAACCTTCTTTAACAAAGGAAGAGATAATGAGGTCGTATTTATTGAAACACAATGTTGGAGTCTACTGTTTCGAGATTGATTAGTAAGTCTACAGTTTGCTGTGAATCGAAATGTTAATAGAACTTCAATACAGATAAATACATAGAAAAAGATTTAGGAAAACATCAGGTCCAAAAACTGGATATGACAATACACATGTTTTAAGAGAGAGAAGAATCATTATACAAGGGAATAACATAAATGCAGAGTGAGATTAAGAGTGACAGCAATAGGAAGAGAAGCATATCAACAAGGAAAGAAACAATGTGAACAAAAGACTAGCTATGAAACCGAAAGAAGTATATCAGGACATTCCAGATTTTGATGACATTGCTGAAAACTTGGAGTGGCCAAGACAGCCTTATACTTTTGTATTATGTAGCGATTGTTAAAGATCCTAAAGTGTATACATCAAAGTGTTAATTTTGAGTTTATTAAGACATGTATATTGTAGTGGTAATATTTGCAACATGATGCATATTTACAAAGGTTTACGAAATGACTAAAATATGCTATATGGCAATCGACTCAAAAGTTAAATAAATAGGGAAGAAAATACGATATGAACTAATTTATTTCTTTATTCTTTCTAAATCAACCTGGTCCATCTAAGACGTTAAACGTAATTTCAGCCAAACATAATTTCAAAATAAACATCAACGTATTTCGGTGTGGTGACTCACTAACTACTGTTATGTTTTTTCTTTATTCATGTGATCTTGCACATGAATCGAGCTTGCTCATACATATATGAATTCAAAACAATCAGTAACGTCATTTAATGACGGATAGTAGTCTTTGACTAGTTCTGTTGATTGAAATAACATTGGATGATACAAAGGGTTTCGAGTACAATGATTACCTACAAAATAAATAGATTTAATGCGTTTTGTATATTGGAAACAACATGAAATCAAAATTCTGCAATTTTTCTTTGCTACGTTTTGTACTTTGAAAAGGTGAAGTTCACGTAACATTAAATTGACGATGGGCTCGATTTAATGATTGACTTCTGCTAAATATGTTTCAGTGTATGCAATTACTAAAATTATGATATACAAGTTATACTGATAAACGAGAAATAACTCCAGGAAAGGTACTTTATCAGCTAATGATCCTAAATCAATGCGAGAAGCAAACACAGACGTAAACCCAAGGACCATTTCAAATTATCAAAAGCGACATCAACCTTTTCAGGAATATTCTACAGAGATTTAATATCATTATATAATACCTTATAGTAGGGTCTTAATGACAAAGCATTTAAATCTAGCACTATAGTTTGCTGCTTCTTCATTCATGATGCATATGTTTAGTTAACAAGCAAAATTATCCTGGCAAACGAGTGATGCATTATTATGTGTAAAAATGCACGCATAATTTGAATGGACCTCACAAGAATGCACGAGATGATGATTGGATCACTGAAAAGTTATTTTAATTAAGTGAAGGTGACGTTCACTTTTCCACTGCACGTCCTAATTTCATGTTGAACGGGAGATACAAAAGTTGGGAGAAAATATGAATCACTATTTATGGGAAACGTTTAGGATTTGTCCCCAAAGAATAATATTCGCAGTAATTGTTCGTTGATAAAATGTCATCTGTTTATATAAACATTTATATACTAGACTAGTTTAATTAAGAACACATCTATTTCGGACATGGTTATACAAATGTACTGGTCCCAGAACATAGTAACTCATAGTCTAGTCTTGAAACAAACTGCATTGCTTCTGCATGCCATACATCGGCTGATTTCTAGTTTCTTTACAGCATTCTATTAGGCTAAATCTTGTTAAAGAAATGTGAATGAATTGCTTTTACTAAGGCCATACGGAGGCAAGCAAAATGTACTTACCTGTAAAACTTTAATATTGCTCTTAATTGCCTTATCTTTTTTATTGTTCCCTTTCACTCATATATCCCACGAACCTGCATCAGATCACCTCTGCATTGTATGATATCTCGACGTATCAGTCCCTATCTCTCTGCCCATTATTCGCTACTAACATAATTCTCCGTATGATGAAAACAACCAAATTCATGCATGACATCCAAGAAAACCTAACAACTTACATCCTACATCAAAACAACTCGACAACTTCCTGCGTACATTCCTTTAAAAACATTCCCCAGCCACCAAATGCAGAGCATCAAGAAAAACGCTTTTTCCATGGTAAAGCAGTGTTAGTGACTAGCTTCGCACGTCTATAAGACATCGCCCAGAAACAAAGAGGCTTTTTCATTCCACCAGACTCACTATTCATAAACACATCTATGAAGCCGCTATAAAGAACGTCACAAACATAGTCCATTTAGCAAAAATTATTCCACTACAGTACTAACCTCACGGAGAGTAACAGCTGCAAAGAGCCCTTCGAGATTACTAACAAAATAATGTCACAAAGTACAAATCATCAGATGTTCGCTTGCCAACTCAATTTCAATTGACCAGTCACCATAAAGTTATGACACATAATTTCCGCGACAAGCATTAGTTGCATTTGAAACTGTATATGTTGACTTAGTACGGACAATCGTAATGAAGACCTCACCAAAGTCTTGTGAACTTGATCAGATTCTGATATCACTCCTGCTTGAATGTTTAGACCCAATATTGCCTGCACTAACTGGTTTTATAAATAGCTCTCCCTCATCGGGTGAATTCGCATCAATTGTCAAACCTGTCATCGTAAAGCCTCTGCTGAAGAAACCAACATTTGACCATAACGATTTAAAGAACTACCACCCAGTTTCTAGACTCCCATTGATATAACAAAATCTTAGAAAGTGTTGTTCTAATCCAACATGTATCTTATTTGAATTCCCGCAGTACTAAATCTACTTTTCTGCAAGTATTTAATGACATTCAATCTGCTTTGAATGGTAGAAATATTACTGTCCCTACCCTATTTGATTTGTCAGAAGCATTTGACACAATAGACCATGATATATTACTTCAACGTCTCCAGCATGTATTTGACATTCAGAATATAGCCTTGCAGTGGTTTAAGTCCTACATAGTCAACAGGACACACATTGTAAATTGATGCTGCCATCAATGGAGAGGTGCATTTTGGATATGACATAATGAATGACATTTACAAACTGCAGATAAATGATGATAAAACTAAGGCTCTTCTGGTAACAACACAAATACGTTCTCATTCACTTCATTTACCTCAGACAATAAATATCATCAACACCAACATTAAATTCACACAGTCAGTACGAAACCTCGGTGTTACTCTAGACAGTACTCTCATATTGTACCAACATATTATGAACATATTCAAGGCTGCATTTCTTGAAATAAGACGCATAAGCTCCATTTGCAAATATTTTTCAGTTTATGCCACTTAAAACACTTGTTTGTTCATTAACACTTTCGAGACTGCTGGACTATTGTAAGTCGATTCTGTCTGGTTCGTCACAATATCTATTCCAAAATTTTCAAAAAGTTAAAAACAAAGCTGCTCAGATCATCTTTAGAGTACTTCGATCAGAGTACACCTCACTACAGCTGTGCACAATACACTGACTATCAATTCCATACTGAACAAAACACAAAAGTATTTATCTGCGCTATGTTTAACTGACAGACACCAGTCCAACATACTTATTCGGCCTCATCTATTTGTATACACCAGCACGTTACCTACTAGCTTCTTCTGACAATTGTATACTCATTGTTCACACTATGAAAACAAAGTCATATAGACAATGTTCATTTACATACCAGGGCAAGGCGATGTGGAACAAATTTCCCATTTAAATTAGACACAAAGACACAGTGGTCCATTTTAAGAGTGCTCTTAAAACTCTCCTTTGTCTACTGCAGGAAAAAACTTAGAGACCTAATAATGTTTTGTATCTCATACGTTTTCAACATGTTTTATGTTTTCCAATATCATGGTTTTTATTATTTGTTTTTCTGTAGTGTAGTCGTTTCATTATGGATGTTGTGAAGTGCTTAGAGAGTCTAAAGATTAAGGGCTATACAATGTCCTCATTATTTTTATGATTATAAAAATGATTATTATTATCATTATTATTATTATTATTATTATTATTATTGTCGTTACAGTAGATGAAATATATATATATATATATATATATATATATATATATATATATATATATATATATATATATATTTATGTCAGTTGAAGGATTTAGAATTATGATTGGTTAAAATGATTTATCGGATATGCGATAAAATCTACAAATACATGATAACCATTTCCTGGCGTAAATAATTACATACATTGTCGAAAGTAATTCAGAAATAGGTTCAGTACTGGATCAAATGTATTTCAGATTGATCGCACCTATATTACACACCTCTAGAATTGCTTTGTCATCCAGTGAACATAGATTGTATCGTAATAACGCAATTGCATGTTTATCACAACTAATAGAACTTTCAAAGGCAATAGGTAATATGGTAATATGTCGGCTGTTTCAAAATGTATTAAGCTTTATTGAGAAACTAAGAAAATGCATATTTAAAGCTTCCGTAACATGTTTGATTATACTACTAGTGTATCATGAGCGTAATCATTATATCCCCAGTGTAAATGCACTTACCGTGTAAAGAGTATAACTTGGTCGTATTCTGGAATGTAATTGAGTGCACCCGATAAGTCCAAGTTACACAGATCAATAAGATAAGCGCTTGCATTAATCATTGATGTTCCGTCAACTAATTGCGCCAGAGATAAATTGTGTGGAAATTGTTTCTGGAACTTTAAAAGAAGGAAACGCATGATAATTATTTCGATTGAGGTTTTCGTCTATTGTTGCTAGTTACAGAATATTAATTGAAAACTAGCCATACGAGAATATGAAGCATACATAATTAACACATACAAAAATAATATTGAATAATACATAATTAAAACAAAAACATTTAATATTGAAGCATACCTCATTAAAAATACATAGAGGATATTTTCTTTTCCTACGATAATACCGGATATATCTCATCGTGTGGTACAAAAACGTGATATTTTAACGAGTGGCGAAACTACGATTTAAAATATGTTGGTTTTTTTTGCACCACAAGATGAAATATATCCGGAATTAATGTAGGAATAGAAAATTTTCTTTTTATTATATACTTTTTTTGTTTGTATTAGAACCGAGCGAGTCACTTCTAGGCCCATTAAAAAAAAAATCAAAAATTAACCACTAGAAGTATAGTGCTGGGAGCGATGCAAAGAGTTCTCAAGAAAGGAGACCATGATTCATTTTTACTTGTCACATTTAATTTATTATTTGGTTTCTCAATGAAATAAATATTTTAATGCCACTTATTACATACAAAAACCCACAAACCAGCAAAATATTTTCAATGTGTGAGTGTCAACGGTCGGTCTTGTATTTACACATCAATCGCGGAAGAATATGTACACTGAACCGTGATTTCATCAGAAGACTTTAGCTCGATTCGACACATTTAACTCCTTTAGCAAATGTAAAACTCAAACAAATGGAACAATATTGAACATGTGGAACTTAAAAAAGTTAAGAATATTAGCTTTGTGGAGGCTTTATTGTAAATCAGTGTCTGCTAAGGGGAGTATTCTGCTCCCTTTGGCATGTATTGGCGACTGCCCACCCTGCACGCCGTCCAAATGTAAAGTTGCATGGTGATGATGGATGTTTATTGTTAATGTGTTAGCGTTGATTGCATTTCCTGTAAAGAAGCTGCTTAAATCATGCTGTTGGAATCTTCCTTCATTTCCTGTGTGGTCAAGAGATTCATTCTGGTCTGGAGGAGAAGATGAAGGTAAAAGTGTAGAGGACGTTGTTGCATGGCTTTGGGTTTTCGAGGCACCTGTAGGTAACAGCAGTCGCTCTTTGTTTGATAATATGTTCGAAATTGACTTTTCTTGAACTTCATTGAGCTTGGAGTAACTGTTTACACTCTGAAAGTTTGTATGTTCAATTATTTGCATAATATGCGTTGCTGGGATGTCATGGTCATTAAGTTTTTGTAATAAACGCTTCCTGGCACTGACAAAAGAAGGAACACATGCAGAATACAAGCTGGAAAGTACACTGGGATAGTTTAATTGGAAAAAATCAGATTTTACAATCTGAAGATTCGGGTTCAAATCCTGATCACGGTTTCAATGCTTTATTCTCCATCGATCACCCTCAACAGTTTAACGAGCAGAAATTACATTTAAAAATGATGAAATATGATAATCAAGTAGTGATCTATAATTCATTAATACTGTTTTTATTTAAATTTATTGTTACATTGTGTACCAAATTGGGATGTCTTGCGATACAGTAATCCCTGAAAAAGAAGAAACCATAAGTATCATTTTAACTGATTGTATTTAATTAGTTACTTTTGCAAGAAAAATATGCATTTTTAGATATTTGCGGACATTTTGGGTTACACAAAATTATACCTGTATGGCACAAGCTTCTTCCCGGTAGGTTTCAGATAACTTTTCATTTCTTTCATTATTGAATATATTTTGTTGATGCCCATTGGTAGATTTTTGTACCATTCCTGGCCAGGACGTGGAGCCAATATGTTAACTGTCAGGGAAAAAGGACTGTCCGACTCGAGCATTTCTTCGGGTTGCTTGGATTTAGAAAGCTTATAGAGGGCCACTGGACAACGGTCCAAATTATCTGGAATAGAATGTGCCCTGGGTTTCACCTTTCTTAGATTTCTGGGATTTGTCCCAGATCGAGTTTTTGTCTGTCGCTCTTGTATATAAATGATATATTCTTCACCCGACTCCTCTTGTCTGACATCAATATCACCCCATTTTAATTCATGTGTATCGATGCCGGTTCTCATTCCAAAATATGTGATACATATAAGCTACAATTGGTTCTGAAGAGATTTAGGATTATCAGGTCCTATTTGTTTACATTGATACAAAGGATCAATTTCTGCATCAGTAATAGGTTCTGCTGCATTTGGGAGATTTCCTTTTCCAATCCCTTTCAATTGCTTCATTTTCAATTTAAGCAATTCTCTACATTAGCTGAACTGAATATCATTTATGAGGGAAAATCCATAATTTTTCTTTCTCAGATGCCTATCAAATGAGTAAAGAAAGCTCCTGAGAGTTGTTGGCTCAAATTCAGTTCCATTTCTCCTTTGGATTGCCAGAACAAAGTTCCCAATATGGTCATTCAGCTTGGAAGGTGGAATACATTTCATATTCCTCATTTCCCCAACTGAATTTAGATATCGTGCGAGCAGTTTAACATCATTTTCTGTTTTGATTCTTGTGTTCTTGTTTTCCTGCTCATCCAAACAAGTTTGCACTTCTGCCTCTGTCAGTTTCCTAAACCTGGAGTTTTGATACCCAGAAAGGTGTTCCCAATATGGTCATTCAGCTTGTAAGGTTGGATCAATTCCATGGTCCTCATTTCCCCAAATGAACTGAGACATATTGCGAGCAGTTTAACATCATTTTCTGTTTTGATTCTTGTGTTCTTGTTTTCCTGCTCATCCAAAAATGTTTGCACTTCTGCCTCAGTCAGTTTACTAAACCTGGAGTTTTGATTGCCAGAAAGATGTTACCAATATGGTCATTCAGCTTGGAAGGTGGAATCAATTCCATGTTCCTCATTTCCCCAACTGAACTGAGATATGTTGCGAGCAGTTTCACATCATTTTCTGTTTTGATTCTTGTGTTCTTGTTTTCTGCTCATCCAAAACATTTTGCACATCTGCCTCTGTCAGTTTCCTAAACCTAGAGTTTTTATTCACAGGCGCATCTTCTGTGGATTCTATTATATTAAGGTCAGCACCTGCAAGCATTTCATATACTTCTATATCCCATTCTAATTCCATAAGCACCAAATCATCAGCTTGTGCCATATTTCTTATCAGCGGAAGACACGTTGTATGCAATAAGCAATGGGAAAAACTCTTGTTATAAAAAAGTAGTCCTAGAGCTAAATTAAATCATGGGAAAAATCTTATATTTTCACATGTGAAAATACAAGGATATATTTTTCACATGTGGAAATATAGGAATGACAAAATATGAAAAATATTTTGCCTATAATTTTCTATATTTCACACTGAAGTATATAATAAAATCAAATAAAATATTGAAGCATACATACGTACGACATACAAATATAATATTGAAGCATACATAATTAACACATACAAATATAATATTGAAGGATACATCATTAAGACATAAAGATATAATATGATTTGCAAAAAAGAAAGTAAAAGAAAGAGATGACTAGGAAAAAGACAGAGAGACAATAGAACGATTAAAGCTATCATAAAATTTCAAATCAGAGATACAAACACAATCACACATTGTGCCATATGAACTAAATCTGACATTTGCGTTATCTATATCATGAGAGCTATCTATCCTATGAGAATGAATTGTGTGTTCAAATTCAACTATGCACTCAATTTGTACTATAATTTATATTTGTACTATATATACAATTTGTACTATATATAATATTTTTGCTACATATTATATTTATACTTTCTATACTATCTTTACGATATTTTTGTTCTATTTGATACTTTATATACTACTTTCTCTATAGATTATATTGGTACAAAAATACTAATTGTACTATATATATATATATATATATATATATATATATATATATATATATATACTATTTGTACTATTTGTACTACAGATTATATTTGTTATATAGATAATACCTGTTTGTTTGTTTGTTTTGATTATGATTAGCTTAACAAAAATTTCAATCTTAACGGAACGATGTTTGAAATGAGGCAGTTTATAGTGAGGTCTAGCACTGGATATTAATGAACTATGTATGCTATGTAGTACATTGCCTATATATACATTATATATACAACTCTGCCTGTATCTATTTAAAAGAAAAAACGTTTGGTTTTGAACGCAATGTGCGAAATATAACTATTATGACTAATGAAAAAATATTTATATTTGAGAGTAAAATATTGAATGCAAAAATCCCTATAATATTAACTGAAACAACTGTATTTATATTAAAGAAAATCTAAGGTAGTACTATTTTGCTTGAGATTAATTACTAAATCAAAGTTTCTACCAACCTAATTGAGAGTTTGTAGTGGAGACAAAAAAACTGTGTATCATTGAACCTCGAATTGAATCAAAGTTTAACCGTATAACTCAACCAGTACTTTAATTGAAGCAACACCTATACATGAATACAATATACTTGATTTAACCAAATTATCCTAATGTATAATCCCCACTACCGAAATGTCGCAAACATTATATAAACGTGGACAGAATAATTCAAAAGGAAGCTGACAATCTTTGTACGCTTCAATGTTGAACAAGAATTATGTAAAGATCTCGCACATAATTTCTCCATATCGTGCAGTTTCATACATACTTGAGCTACAGACTGTAAATTGACAACAATTATAAAGGTGGTGTTGAATCCTAAATATTAGAACATCACAATGTTTTCAATAAGAATGAATAATATCAGTGCGGTACTATATCTAGTATATGATGTATGCATTTGAGTTTATCCCACCTTCAGCGCCGTAACACTAACTCTTTTGAACCAAATTCGATGAATACAACAGTACAGATAGATAAACTGAAAATGTAATGAGTAATAAGACAATCTAATTATTTCTCTGATAAAAGTATCAACGATAGTTCTAGCTGATGAAGAAACGCATGCATACGTAACAGTAGCATAAATCCTAACTTTAGTTAACGAAGATCTATTCTTTCTTATCATAATGTTACAAGCTTAGAGCAAAATATCTGACTTTCACCGGGTGGTCACCCACAACATGTACATATTAACAAAAGCACTTCATCACATATAAATATTCAACGGATCAAAACATATTACCTGGTAAACTACGAATCCATGAATCTTGACACGGATTTCAATATCAGGATCGTTTATTCCTGTGTAGAGTTGGTCTACCTATGAACAGAATAAATATAATTTGTATAGCGAGTATAATTTTCATATATGGCATGAACGTGTGCAAATTACTGTTCTTACTTTCAATTCCTTCTCAATCACTTTGCATTGTTTTATCCTTTAGCATATGTGCAGACTAAAAGCAAAAATATGACCTCCGATACAAAACCTGTATTACAGTCTTACAAATTAAGGTGTTTACTGAAACGACCAGACTGCAATCGACTGTGTCACTTTACTGTGATCTACTTAACCTAAACCATACTAAGATGCGAACTACTTTCGGAATATTTACATTTTGCGTGTAACGAGCGATTACACAGAGATTTATTTCTGTTCAGATTGATGTTGCTCTATTCCTTTCTATGGCGTCTCGTTTTCAGGAGAAACAAAATTAGAATATAAATAAGCTAAACATGTATTTACTTGCTACGTTAATAATACTTACACCGTTCATAATGTATGAGAAATATCTTCGTATGTTCTTAAATGCCTTAGATATCCTTCTGTTGCTTTCTAATGAGACGTTTACCAACTCTAAATATCTGCAGGTGGAAAGTATACATGCATCAATGCCAAAATATACATACCGAAATATTTACCGTATACCTACATATCTATAATGATTCAAAACTGCATTGATCCACATACATACATACATACATACATACATACATAAATACATACATACATACATACATACATACATACATACATACATACATACATACATACATACATACATACATACATACATACATACATACATACATACATACATACATACATACATACATACATAGACACATACATACATACATACATACATACATACATACATACATACATACATACATACATACATACATACATACATACATACATACATCGTCGGCATCCGTCCATCTTCCAGAGACGATGGTGTAGCTTCCGATTTGGGTGTCCTATCTGCACCTTCGCGAGTGGCTGAAGAGTCTGACCCTTGAGTGACAGTCTCTGCTGCACTTGCTGCAGGTGTATGCTGATGCTTGCTGAGGATGTTTTGGGTTCGCCTTCCTCCTGGCTCTCTTTGCAGCGAGGTTTGTGTTTCTCATCTCCTCAACTTTCTGAGTGCCCTGTCTGACAGCAAGAATCCACGGAGAGCGGTCGTCAACACAGCTCTCCCAATTGTTTATGGTGATATTGGCTGTCTTCATGTCCTTTTTGCAGACAACTTTGTAGCGCAGACGTGGCCTTCCAGTCGTTCGTGCACCTTCTACTAGCTCGCCGTACAGCAGGTCCTTGGGTATGCGGCCTGGGTCCATTCTCTTAACATGGCCTAGCCAACGAAGGCGCCTCGCGCTGAGAATGGAGAACATGCTGTTCATGCCGGTGCATTTCAGAACCTCTGTCTTGGGAAATTTGTCTTGCCACTGGATACGCAGAATGCGCCGCAAACATCATAGGTGGAAGCTGTTGAGTTTCCTCACGTGACTCGCATAGGTGGTCCATGCCTAGCTGCTGTAAAGGAGTGAGCTGAGCACGCATGCCTGGCAGACGCGCAGTTTGGTCTTCTCGGTGAGGATGTGATTGTCCCAGACCCTCTGGTTCAGTCTCGCCATAACTGCTGATGCCTTGGCAATCCGGCCATTTACATCAGTATCAACGGAGAGCGAGCTGGAGATGGTGGACCAAATGTATGTGTAGTCCTCCACAACTTCCAGGTTCTACCCATCAATGGCGATGGTTGGAGAGGAGTCTGCGTCCTGCATCATTACATTCGTCTTCTTCAGACTGATGGTCAGTCCAAACTCCATTGAAGGCGTGGGATAGGCGGCATACTAGCTGATGAAGTCTATCTTCCGTGTGTGATGTCAAGGCTATAGCGTCGGCGAAGAGCAATTAACGCATGAGAACGTTTGTAACTTTAGTATTTGCACGGAGACGGGCGATGTTAAACAGCTTTCCGTCAGTCCTGGTGTGTATATACACACTCTCACTGCAGTCCATAAAGGCGTACTGGAGGAGACTGGAAAAGAAGATGGCAAATAGAGTTGGCGCAATGACACAGACTTGCTTCACTTCGCTGCTGACTGGGAAGGCCTCTGATGTTGCGCCGTTGAAGCACACTGTGCTGTGCATGTTCTCGTGGAACGATGTTATGATAGCGAGCAGTCGTGGGGGGCAGCCTATCTTCATAATGATCCTAAAGAGTCCGCTCCGGCTGACCAGGTCAAATGCCTTGGTCAGGTCTATGAAGGCAATGTAGAGGGGCACCTGCTGCTCACGACACTTCTCCTGCAGCTGTCGTAGTGAGAAGATCATGTCTACAGTTGACCTGCCTACTCGAAAGCCACACTGGGACTCTGGGTAGACTCGGGATGCTATGGTCTGCAAGCGCGCCAGGACGACACGGGCGAACGCCTTTCCAACAATACTGAGACGAGAGATGCCCCGGTAGTTGTTGCAGTCACTGCGGTCTCCTTTGTTCTTGTATAGAGTGACAATGTTTGCATCTCGCATGTCCTGGGGGATGTGTCCTTGTCCCCAGCAGAGGCAGAGAAGTTCGTGCAGAGGCTTGATTTGTGCTGGTTTCCCTATCTTTAGGAATTCAGGCGAAATGCCGTCACTCTCAGGGGCCTTCCCACAAGCGAGGCAATCGATGGCTTTGCTAAGCTCTTCCTGGGTGGCTGGTGTGTCTAGTTCTTCCAAGACTGGCAGGTCTGGGATGGCGTCTAGGGTGGTGTCCATGACGACGTTTTGGGTTGCATACAGCTCAAGATAGTGCTCAACCAAGTGCTGCAGCAATTTGGCCTGGTCTTTGATGACTTCGCCAGTCTTGGACTTGAGTTGGGCGATCTTGGAGGTTGGTGGGCCTGTTGCCATCTTGATACCCTCGTAATGCCCCTTGCATCCCCGGTTTCGGCAGCTATCTGTATACTGGTGCAGAGGTTCAGCCAGTAGGTGTTAGCGCAGTGACAGGCGGTCTGCTGGGCATTTTTCCTGGCAGTACCAAGGCTAGGCGCAGCATTGTAGGCCAGGAGGGCTTTACTCTTCGCCTCAGTCACGGGTTTCATCTCCTCCCACCTGGCCTCATACCAGTCTGTGTTTTTGTGCCCTTTCTTCCCGTAGGCGGTAATGACTGAGATGAACACAGCGTTTCGGAGGTGGGACCAAATGGAGTCGATGGTGTCATCAGGTGTCTCTTTGGTGAGAGCCTCGCGAAGTTTGCAAATGAACTGCTGTGTCTTCTCTGGATTGCATGCACAGCAGGTGTTGATGCGTGGGCGACCATTCATCTTGGCGTAGTGCAGTTTCTTGGGTATTATTTGCACCTTGCTGGCTACAAGGGAGTGGTCCGTGTCGCAGTCATACATACATACATACATACATACATACATACATACATACATACATACATACATACATACATACATACATACATACATACATACATACATACATACATACATACATACATACATACATACATATATATATACATTCATTGACGAAAAACTCAAACCAAAATCGATCAATTGATTAAAAAAGAACATGCTATGATTACCATTAGAAATGATGCAACTCTCACAATAATATTCACTTCAAAATAATCTAAATTTCCGACGCACTAGATACCACCCCCGTTATTTGAATTCAGCCTCTTTGATGAAGATATTTAATGTTTATCATTCGTGCTATAGAAACAAAATACATTATGTTGAACTGTTTGCATCAGTGCAGTCGAGTAATTCATTAATGCATATAGTTGCACAAAATTCAACAATGAATTACAATATATGTTTAGCAAACTAAACCGATCATGTAAGCAAATTAGTTAATTTCAAAGCTTAAATAAAGAAATCTATTATATGGAAGAAAAACAAAAATTAATATAATATAATGTGTTTGCAAAATAGCTTAGAAACACACTATATCTAAGCGAAATTTCTGAGACAGATAAGTTGATATTTTGGGTAGATGACGATTATGTACGTTTAGTACAAGTTCTTGCAAGATGGGGAACATGGGTTAAGTTGCTGAGTTGTATATGAAAAGCATTTCGTTCGTTTATCAAATGTATATACGTGTATGGGTCTAAACGATACACACTAAATTTGATTGTATGGGTTGTATTTATAAGTAGGACATTAAGGTGAACATCATATTGACATATATAAGTCACATTGTCATATATATTCCGAGTCGAAATACGAAATACTATATATATATATATATGTTTGTGTGTACAGAGAGAGAGAGAGAGAGAGAGAGAGAGAGAGAGAGAGAGAGAGAGAGAGAGAGAGAGAGAGAGAGAGAGAGAGAGAGAGAGAGAAATGTTTGTGATTGTGATATAAAAGGAATACTTACAAGTTCCAGACAGATGAATCTAGTACCACGACCACCTTTACGGTGTATTCTGTCCTCACATTATCTGTCGATGGAATTTGATGTAGTACAAAATATCATATAAAGTCATACTCTCACGAATCATGCATTCTAAATTAAAACGAAATATTTATCTTTAATATGATGCAAAATATTAATATAGTATTAAATCAAAAAGTTTGTGACAAAATAAATAACAAACACTTGTCATAGCATTAGTTATTTACTTTCCGTACATTCCGCTGCGAGTTCATTTAAGAAAGCAAACATGTATACAAAATTCCAATTAAAAAATCAAAAATATCATTATTATAAAATCTCGTAATTTGCATTATATTTTAGTTATCTTGCTGTCAACAAAGCGAATACAGTGTTGTGTGTGTATGTTTTATGTTCAAAATATAATAGCTTTTACAGACCTTTACGTTCTATTACCATGTCTCTTTCGTTATTTGCTTCGTCTTGGTGAATGTCTTGGTCTCTTTTGATATATATTTGATCTTTCTGAACTGACACATCCATTTCTATATTTGATAGCTGCTGTATGTATGGTTTCTCTCTTTCGATATTTGATTGGTGCTGCAGAACATAGCGTTTGGCAAGAAGATCCGTATTTTCCAAGATGTTTATTGATGCGATGTCATCTTTGGAAGGTTGAAGATTATAATTTCTGTTGCCGATTTTAATGTTTCCGTTCTATTTTATTCAAAATTATATATATATATATATGTATTATGTGTGTATTTGTCTGTGTGTGTGAACGTATATGATATCGTCTCGATTCAATGATTTCTGTTTATTTCCGTATTCATTTATCTTATCTTTGAAAACATCGGTGGTAGTAGAAGCTGTGTCATTACATATAGTTAGAATACTTGAGAACTGTTTAGTAGAATGGCCATAAATTAGGAAATGGAATATAATAAATATACACATTGTGTGAATTACACAAGGAATGGATATGATTTGTTTAAATTGCAGTTTTTCACTTATTTTTATCAAGGTAATACGAGTAAAGTTGAAATATATATATATATATATATATATATATATATATATATATATATATATATATATTTATATGTCTTTGAAACAGTATGTAGCATAAAGATCAGTTATGTATTAAAACTTTAACATAAAGGACCAAAGGATTTGAAAAAGTGTCAAGTCCAATGCATAATTTGCCTAGGTTGAAACTCCAATTTATATCTAATTCAAAATATTATGTGCGATATGCCTATTGTAAGGTGTCAGCTAAAGGTTCCAGTATGTTAATAAATCATTGTCGTATAAAGTTTTCTATAAAATACGTTGCTACCCTTATTTGCTTAGACATGAATAGCTTTAGACAAGACATTTGTCCCTGCGAGGATATCTCAATTTTGTGGAACTAGCATCTCAAACTCCATTGATAAATGTCATGTAGAAGTAAAAGCTTGTTTTGTATGTGTACCATCAACAAACGTCAATGTCATTCTACTATATCTATAAACTCATTTGGACAAAAACAAAAACACTATGTTGAATTAGTCAAGTTAAATTAGGTGCGAAAGTTACAAACATACGTTTCAAATTTAAGAATTAGCATTTGTGAACACAGACACTGTAATAGATGAAAACTCAGTGTCGCTCTATCTCGAAAAACGTTTTGAAGACAATTTAATTCAGGTGTAGAATTCAACTATAATCACGTTTTATACTGACATATGAATATATAAACTTTTTATGTTTTATGATTATAAATCGTAAGCTAAATTCACTGTGTAGGCTCCAAATATAACGCACTTAATTATATCATAGAATAATGACGACATAATGATGCCTCTCTTGTGCAGTATGTAAGAAAATAAGACAAAATATATAAAGAAATTGAAAGTCTTCGTTTCACAATCGTATCTTTAAGCAGATCATAGAACCATATTCATATGACGAAGTTTTTGTTAAAGAATATCCATCCTAATAAATATTAAGTTTTATTTGCTATGTAATATTAGATGCTGATCATGTACATATATATATATATATATATATATATATATATATATATATATATATATAGATAGATAGATAGATAGATAGATAGATAGATAGATAGATAGATAGATAGATAGATAGATAGATAGATAGATGGATGAATGGGTGGGTGGATGGATGGATGGATGGATGGATGGATGGATGGATGGATGGATGGGTGGATTGATGGATGGATGGATAAATAGATAGATAGATAAAAAGATAGATAGATAGATAGATAGATAGATATATAGATAGATAGATAGATAGATAGATAGATAGATAGATAGATAGATAGATAGATAGATAGATAGATAGATAGATAGATAGATAGATAGATAGATAGAGAGCAACACGAACATGAATCATGTTGTACCGGTAAAATCTAAATAACTGATTATTATCTTTCATTTCATGTCAATTTAAACAATGACGATAATTATAGGTGAGATATCATATTTTAGATACTAATAATAGCTACACATTTTTCTAATTACGAGTTCATTATGACATATTATGTAGATACACTCTACTGTATAGCCAAGAATTTTATATGCGTTTTAATCATTTTTAAAGCGTGAACAGCTCCAATGCTAAGGAACATACTTGTGTAAGCTGGCGAGCACTATTCAAAGTCTAACCTAATTGGATTGAGACACGAAATTTACTTTATATTTAATATGATAAAACTATACTTGCTATGAGTATGTCACACTGCCCATTTGACCTTTTGACACATCTTGCAGCCATGAATGCCCCATTTTCCCTGTCTTGGTAGTAAGCCATATCCTTTTGAAATAAAAACTAATTATTAGATTCCAATTTCTTTAGACATGTAGGTAGTCTTTAAAATATGCCGATAGTTGTAAAAATAATTGTGATGACATGTCTGTATTTTTGTACATATATTACTTATTTGGGCAATTCAGTCTGTATAGATATAGATATAGTGGAAAGTTGTACATTTTAGATTGATAACTTATTACTTATTACTTGGCACACTGATGTCCAGCCTGCAGTACGTGCTGATTTTAAAAACATATTGACTGATAACAGATAAATCAAAAGATAGATGTTAAAAACGTAAAAATATATATGAAGACATACCGTCTTGATTAATGAAAAATGCAATGAATGCAAGTCCAATATATTATTTATTCACACAATCAGTCGGAATTTGAATATTAACACACAATTAACGCAGCGCTAAACATCAAAATATTAGACTGAAGAAAGGTGTATTAAAAAACATTGTCCTACATAATGACCTATTGGCTGGAAAACTTAAACATTATCATCGATACGATATTTAAATTGTTGTTCTGTAACACTTATTTGGGCAGGTAAGTTAGTAGTTAAGCATAGGGGTAAGTAGTTGAATTTGATATTGATTACTTAGTATTGCTAATTTACTGCAGTGCTGTCTATCCTGCGGCCCGTGGACGTACATTAAATACATAATAACTGATAACAAAGGATATGAAAGTTAACTATATTTATGAAAAAACAGAGATTAGAAATGAAGACAGTATAGATAATGAAACATTAATGAACTCGAGTGCAATATATTCACACAACCAGAAGGAAATACAATTAATGAAGCTAAACTTGAAAATATTAACACTGAAGAAAGTTTTGTTCAAAAGCATTGTTCTACATCATGACCGTTTAGTTAGATAAATGAAAACTTTATTATAGATAAGTCATTTATAGTTTTGTTTCTTTAATAATTAACGAGCGTACAATGTACAAAAGAATAAAATAAATCAGACGTTATAATACGAGAACCAGGTTTTGTATGGGATATCAATTGCAAAATGAAATCATTGGTCTGATGCTTGATATATTCAAGCAAAGTATCCTCGACACTGACATATATTTCCAACTGGATATATTTTTTTCATTTCAGAGCACACGTATATAAATGGTGATTAATTCAAGTGTCTCTGATATTATTAAATCAACATCGTTCACTCCTGCAATGACCAGAATAGTAAATGAGCATTAGTGTGGTTCAACAACGAATAACTGCAAAGAGTGTTAATATATTGATTGCGGACACCGGATAAATAAAAAAAATGGAAATAAGACAGTTAACTCTAATTAAACCAAACAGTATGCACAACCAGATACGATGCACAATCTGTATTATCCAGTTGCCAGTGTACTATATGTGCATCTGATAAATATATATGAGTAAGGGTACATATAACATGGTCATGGACAGTAAGAGGAAACTGACAAGGAAAAGGGTACAATGCATGGGCCTAAGCACGTATGTCTACATTCAAGCAGATATTCTGCGCATCCAAACATCCATATGTTACTAATGAAATCTATCATAATCATATGCAGTCCACATAGCTCTGATTTCAAAAGAACGACCACAAATGGATATCATATAATCATAGAAATAGCAGAAGCGATCTCAGGGTGGTCCTAATAAATGTGTCACTTGTTCCAAAATGTTATCAAAGAAACACCATTGACACGGGGCTTCCAGACATTCATCCATTGACGTCTTAATCTCGTGAGACCATTCGTATAGCACCCTTGGGGTGTCGTCTGTCTCTGGGTTGTTGGCATCGTCTGTTGTGGCTGTGGAGACCTATGCGCGAGTGGCAGTCCCTCTTGTAGTTTGTGCAGACACGCTGGGAAGCCTGCGTTGATGTGGTTTCTATCACCTGGGCCTTTCTGACACGTTTATCTGCTACCTCGTATCAACGACTGATGTACCTTTACTTACTGTCAGTCTCCTGGTGCCTCCGTCCTCGGCCAGCACTTTCCAGCCATAAGGTGCGATGTCACATGCCTTTAAGTTCCTCTTGCATGCATCCTTGGAACAGAGTGAGGGGCGGCCGACTATTTTGTGCCAGTGGCCAGCTGTTCATATAGGATGTCCTTTGGCAGCCTCCAATCCTCCATGCGTCGGACGTTTCCCAGCCATCGAAGGCTACGTTTGCTCAGCAGGGAGAACATGCTGTGGGTATGAGCACGCTGCAAGATTTCGCTGTTTGGTACACGGTCTTGCCAGCTGATTTTCAAGATGCGTTTAAGGCACCGCATATGAAAGGAGTTGAGTCGTCGCTTTTGCCTCATGTAGGTACTCCAGGTCTCACTTCCATATAGAAGGGTGATGATAATGCAGGCTTGGTAAACTTTGACATTGATTTGCACTGTCAGCGCGTTGTTTTCCCACCCCTTCTGGTTAGTCGTGACATGATGGTGTTTGCCTTTCCAAGCCTTCTGTCCAGTTCAATATTGAACGAGAGAGTGTTGCTGATGCTTGACCCCAGGTAGGTAAAGATGTCGACTGCATCCATGGTGACACCGTTGATTTGTATTCTATGGGCAACGGTAGTATATTGCATGCTGACCTTCGCTTTTTCCAGGCTGATGGTGAGTCCAAACTGCATGCAGACATCAGAAAAACGGTCGCCCAGTCTCTAAAGGGCTTCCTCAGTGTGTGCCGCAAGAACGGCGTCATCTGCAAAAAAGCATCACCCTGATTAGCACAGCCCTCACTTTCGTCTTTGAGCTCAGTCGTGCCAGGTTGACCAGCCTCCCATCAGACCTGGTATATATATATATATATATATATATATATATATATATATATATATATATATATATATATATATATATATATATATATATATATATATGCCATCAGTGGACGAGTTAAAGACGTAGGACATAAGCAAAGAGAATAAGATCCCGAATAGTGTTGGTGCCATAAGGCAGCCCTGCTTCACACCTCTGTTAGATGGGATGGAGGTTTAGAAAGATCCATCATACAGAACTGTAACCCTTCATATCTGCATATAAAGAGATAGTCATGCTGCAGAGATTTGAAGATCAACCGATTTTACTGAGAACTTCTTCCTAACGAAGTCAAAGGCCTTTGTGAGGTCGATGAACATCATGTAGAGTGGTTGACATTACTCTCTGCTCTTCTCTTGGAGTTGTAAAGAGAAGATCATGTCTGT
The DNA here is from genome assembly GCA_030141615.1 of Unio pictorum. Taxonomy (NCBI): domain Eukaryota; kingdom Metazoa; phylum Mollusca; class Bivalvia; order Unionida; family Unionidae; genus Unio; species Unio pictorum. The sequence goes on from JARLTB010000316.1 coordinate 5,151,006, forward strand.
CGTCGACCTGCTTGCTCTGAAGCCGCACTGGGATTATGGGTGCACAAGGTCTGCCAGCACCTGCTGCCTGTTCATTATGATGCGGGCATACACTTTACCAAAGATGCTCAGAAGCGAGGATCCCGCTAGTTATTTCAGTCATTGCGATCGCCCTTCTTTTTGTAAAGGGTCAGAATTGTGGCATCACGTATGTCTTGGGGGAATGACCCTTCCTAACAGCAAAGTAGTTCGTGCAGTGTTTGGAGCAGTGTTGGTTTTCCACATTTGATAGCTTCGGGCGGGATGCTGTCACTACCTGGTGCTTTGTCGCTTCGTAGGGAGTCAATTGCTTTGCTGAGCTCTTCTAGGGTTGGCACTTCGTCAAGCTCCTCCATGATGGGAAGATTTTTCATGCTGTTAAGGACAGCTTATGTGACAAGTGCACTGTGGTAGGTTCTTGTGGAGAGGACGCTGTTAAGTGCAGAGCGCCTGGTGATGACCACGTCAAGTTGGTGCCAGTGATGGGAACTGGGGTGTTTCCATGACACTGTTGTGGCTTACCATTGGAAAAAGTGTTTGTTATGCACACGCGTATGGCATGTGCACAGTTGCATCGGTCTCTGACCTTTTTCGTTGGTCTTTCCTGTACCATGATATCCGAGGCAGGTAGGCCATGATTTGTGATCCTCACATACTCTGGCATTAAAGTCGCCGAGGAGAAAAGGTGATTCGTGTTTGGGGCATCCTTTAATCTGTTGATTCAGCTGCCCATAGAACTGATCCTTGGAGTCTTCTGAAGACGAGAGGGTGGGGGCGAAGACACTAATGTTGTTCACAGAACCTGTAGCAGTATTGAGGAGGATGGACAATAGACGCCAAGTGCCCCTCGTGGGACGTTCAACCAAGCCCAGACTATTGTTTTTGAGGGCCACGCCCACTCCGTGTTGACGGGGCTCCTCAGGTTTGCGACCTTTCCAGAAGAAAGTGTAGTTTTCCTCTCTGAGGGAGCCATTGGAATCTAGTCTAGTTTCTTGGAGAGCAGCTATGCTCATATTTAGCTTGGTGAGTTCTCTATCGATGACGGCCATTTTCTTGGTGTCATCCACTTCTCTGAGGTCATCGGAGATGCCTGTACACATAGTGCGCACATTCAAGCTTGCAAATCGAAGAGCTGGAGTCTTCTTTATTCGTTTCGTTTTATATTTGTCTGGTGTGGAATTTTCGTCTGATTGCAATGTTAAGCAACACAACACACTGAGCTCCAGACACCAACTGGAGCAGGCAGGCGATGCCGGGTTAACACTTTATTCACCGGGGGTTGCCCGGCCTGAAGCGGGCGGTAGTTGGTCATTGGGATATGTGATCCCTCCCACCGTCAAAGCTGACCCGTGGCGCCCCTTCCGTACTCCAATTGGGTGGGACTTATAGCCCGTAAACTGTCTGATTCCGTCTTGTTTCCTCCCTTAGTAGCGAGACTGGAGTGACCTCTCCAGGGAACATGTCTGGGCATGGAATATGGAGATCCTGGGTTGCCCAGGCTTCATGATACTCCTCTCGTCCTTGCTGGTTTTGTCCAAGGGAATGCTGAGCATGACATTTGGCACCAGTTTGTATGCAGGAGCTGCCGTAAGGAAGTCGTAGTCGACATCCATCCGCCTTAGGGGCTCCACTAAGATTTGTTGTCTGGGTTTACTCCCGTAGCAGTGGAACCGTTGGTTTTCAATCAGAGTTGTATTCTCCTAGACAAATTGCCTTTACCAGGCTAACGAGCTTCATCTACCCGGGTTTGGAGTCAGAGTTTCCCTTCTCTTAGACAGGCTGCCTGCCAAGGCTAATGAGCCCAGTCTGCCCTCCCAGTTATACCGCAGAGCCCTCGGTCGCGCCACACAACAGGTTCTGTGACAACAAGGGTCCCCGCGTGAAGGGGCTGTTGTGGACACAATATTGTAGGAAAGGCTATATGCAAGTAACCTCTTGTCCATCAGAACATTACAGTGGTCCTGTAGCGGTCACTACACCTAGAGAAGAGAGGCTATGAGAGACGCTTCACTTCCCTTTGGCAAGCAGGACATCAGGCCCAGACCTTGCTTCGATACAATTGCCCACATAAACGAGTAAGTTTGCATTCGATTGTAATCTGCAGCTAAATACCTTGGAACGGAAGCTACGTGTAGAGGCGGTGAACGAGCAGTGAAAATATCAAAATAATTGAGTGTCTTCTATTTATAAAGCTAACCAAAGAAATGTTTCCTAACAATTATGCCACACAGTATAGAACGCACGCACTCGAGATATATAGACACTCAAAAGCAAAATGGAACGTCAAAGAATAATGGAGTGTACACGTTATGTCAAGAATACTAAGATAATGAAAGCAAGAGAACATACATAACCAACTGGTAACAACTGTGGATTGAAATTGAAGTGATGATATTAAAAAAAGCAACAAATAATATCATGATACAAACAATAGAATATTTCTTTCTTAGGAGTCACTATGATTAGAAACGGAATCGGGAAGAAAATAACGAGCACCTACCTAATGTTAGTAGTTGACCTGAAAATCTTTGAAGAAAAACTGTCGTCAATCTTCAACGTACATACATATATTTAATCTCAAGTAAAACGAATTAACCAACTTAACGCACAACAATCAACCTAATTCAGATTCTTTAAACATTAAATGTATTTTTGAGTTTAAATATAAATGACAGTCTCCAATTAAATAAACTAAACTAATCCAAAAATCAAAAATCAAAATATCTTTTTTATTTAAAAGGATATGTGAGTTCAACTTTTAAAGATATAAATACATATTAATAATTATACAATATAATTTATTGAAGGGGTCACCTCTAAAGTTCTAACGAGACACATATGATGGCATTAACAAGGTTTGTGCTCATAAATAAAAAAATCATTTGAACGCTTACCTCTTTTTCCACATCAACCGTCTTTTCCAGAATGGACCGGCCGTCATTTAAATTTCTCACAGTATATATGTCAGCATTAGGATCCACATAATAATTCCTCTTTAAGTTTAAATTCAGAGTTTCGGAATTGCGTTTGAGGAGAAAGGACAATTTCTCAGGAAGGTCAGGGTCATCGAGTGATCGCTTGTCTCTCTGAAGTCGTGTGGTTACATCTTTCAGCCAGACTGTTTCTGTTGTTGCTATCAAAATGGAGATAAACGTTCAAAATCAACGAACAAACCACCGTCAGTTAGGACGTACAAAAATATATATATATGATCAATAAGAAGAAGGTATTTTGCATTGGAGATGTAAAAATAAGATTCAGTTTGATAATATGGCATTAAATATTCTAACTCACGCAAAGTGTGTGACATGTAAACAATTTATATCTTATGGCTCATTTCAAAAGCTTGCTTTATATATGATTCAGTAGCTTCATATGTTGCTTAAGAATGTTGAGACGTATACAATTATGTCACAATTTATAATTCTGTGTAATAAATAATTTTAAAATAGCTATCACTTATTAAATGTAATCCTTCCACAGCAATATTAACAACCGCGGGCAAAAACACTGCACAGGATAGATTTCCTCTTCACTTGCAATCATTTTCAATTTGATTTGCAACATTAAAATAGTTGAATTCGTTCCTAAAACGATATTTCAAAAGAAAGGCAAACAAGATAGATCGAATACATTTTGTGTATATATGTATGTATATATATATATCTATATATATCTATATCTATATATATATATATATATATATATATATATCTATATCTATATATATATATATATATATATATATATATATATATATATATATATATATATAATTCGTTCGAAGTATCAACGATCATTTTTCGTCGCTTGGAATATACATGAAGGATCACATTACAAATGATGTTCTTTGTTTACAGTTATTTCAACATGGAATGTGTTTTAAGAAAAAGGTCTGAATAAGGTGATTATCTATTGCGTTTGTATTCCATGGTACGAATAGTTAGCCTGGTTAGTTAGATTGGTGTATGGAGAGAGAGAGAGAGAGAGAGAGAGAGAGAGAGAGAGAGAGAGAGAGAGAGAGAGAGAGAGAGAGAGAGAGAGAGAGAGAGAGAGAGGGAGAGAGAGACAGACAGAGAAAAACAGACACTAGACAGAGACAGGGATAGATTTATACGTACCGATTGGGAAGTATGCTGTGATGCAGAAAACACATATATATATATTGGTCATCATCGTCAACTCTAGACGAGCTGGCATCTATGGACTTACTGTATGACTTAACGATGATAAGGTAGCTTATATCTTCGTCTATTCGGACCTTAATAATGTAATTGATGGCTAGCGTGTTCCGAACACGTATCAAGTTTTGTTTACCCAAACATTTTTTGATATCCTTTTAAAGCATATTTAAATAATGCTCTGAAACTTTAATTACTTGTAATGAAAATAGCTTGAGGATTTTTCTAGTCTTCGGTTGTACCTTTCATGACATTATGTGAAATGGTATCGGATGAGAATATGTATATATATTCATGTGGCGTAAGTTGTATATTACACAATTCAACCTAACATATAGATTGCAACATATGAAATCGTTTTCCATGAAAATAGGTATGTTCTCTCATGAACATGAAATTAAAAACTAAAAGCAAATAGTTATATAGAAATAATTATTTTCAAAGCGTTAGGTATATCAAAAGAAAGTATGTCTATAGTTTGTCTTTGCATTTGTTATCTGTCTTTATATTAGCCATCTGCTTATCTTAACCAAACACAAAGCATTACATATAAATATATATGTCGACTATGAAGTTGTGTAAGTCAAAAGTCTGGAAAAAAACTTAATTCGTATTGTAAATTAAAATGTATTAATAGTTCATTCTCTTGAACCTCAAATATTGGTGCAACTAAACCAAATTGATTTCATGGCCAAAGTAAACATTTACATGCAACAGCGGTGGCCTTATTTTGCAATGGTCAACTTTCCTAAACTTATCACCCAATGTCAACAAGTAATCTGTTGCTTGACAATTGAATTTCTAGAAAGCATTTGTTTTTCAATCCGCTGAACATAACTAAGAAAGATAATTGGGTAAGTAAAGATACGTTTCCTCCTAACCACAAAATAGAAGTAATATTACGTTTGTAGCTTATGTTTACCATGTTACCATTAAAACTCTCACATACCATGAGGGCAGCGATATACTCAGACTATTGGTTGTGGAAATATAGCTTTTTGGAATTTCTAGAGTTCGTAAGAAAATTGTCAGTGTCCTTTGTATTTTAAAGACCATTTTACCGTTAGAACTCACCCATTCCATGGGGCAGCGATATACTCAGACTATTGGTTGAGATAATATAGCTTCTTGGAATTTCTTGAGTTCGTGAGAACATTGTCAATGTCGTTTGTATTCTAAAGAAGAGATGCTCATTAACACGATTTCATGTATTGTGTTCTACTGACTGATTTTATTTTTTATTGGGAACTGTGTGTATGCGTGTGTGTTTGTATATGTGTATGGGATTTTGATTCCTTACGTAGAATTAAAAAATTTTCATTAATATCAGCAGGATGTCTATAGTGCGTCAGTTTATAGTGATGTCTAAAACTGGGTAAATAAGCAGCATAAAGGTTGCAAGAGGCCCCACCTTTGTCTCATTTTATTGTCAACAGGTAGACAGTCGCAACAATAAGCTCATAATGCTGAGTGCGGACATAGGCAGATGTTAATCCTATTCCTTTTAAGTACAATTAGATCCAAATATATTATTTCAACATTTAACAGACGTTTGGTTTGGAAACATTTTGTGATAATGATCCTATTATATTATATCCACACACGCTACCTTTGGCTTGGCCAACATGCAAGGTAATTATGAAATCTCTCTCTCTCTCTCTCTCTGTATATATATATATATATATATATATATATATATATATATATATATATATATATATATATATATATATATATATATGCAGTTATACTGTATAACCTTTAACTAGTGTTCTAAGTATGTCGATGCAGTTTTAAACACTACATAAAAATATGCATGTACTGCAACGACAAATTAAACTTAGTTCAATTAGTTTCACGCTAATAACCGATATTGCAAATGAGAATTTTAAATGCATATAAAATATATACCTCAGCAGCGGAATTATTATCTTTGAATTATCCAATATAGGCCACCTCGTTCAGTACTAACGAAGTAGAAACTGTGAATGACCACTAAATATTAAGAACTTGTTTATTCAGTGTATTGAATATATTAGATAGAATAATTCGATGTTGTGGACTGTTAAAGATTATTTTCAGACAGACACAATGATACAATTATATTATGATGTGGCATGTTTGCAGCTCAGTGGTAAATTCTAACAGCCATATCTACTAATATCGCCCACTTAAGCTTATAGAGGCCTTTGATAAATCCATCCAGATCATTCAGTGAAGAATTTTCAGCTGATGGAAATCATTGTTTTCGTGATAGTTCAGTGATATTTGTATTTTGAGTACGGTTTTTTTTTTGAAGGTTGAAATGGCGATATGGTGACTTATGTGACATTCGGTTATCTCTAATAGGGATAATTGTAAATAGAACAGACTAATGGTCACGCGATAAATCGTCTAATACCTATTTATCTTATCAAATAAAGGTAACTATTAACCTGTATGTTCAGTTAGAAACATGGGTGCGTCAGGCATGTTGTACATGCACCATAATACACCAGACAGTGATAGGTATGATGTATAGTTGACATCCTACACATAGGAATATTAACTATATTGTGTCGTCTGCATCACGCACGTGCAAATAGTGTATATTGTTTTGTATTAACCATCACGTATGAGACATTAGTGTTCAATGCGCACCATTGGTCCAAATGTATGCTGTATCGCAATAGCAAATGTTGCAGATCTCCTTAGGATCTATCTTTATTCTGTAACCACATTGAAAAAAAGATTAATTCTCCTGGTAAAGGCACCGTTTACCAAGGACGAGGTAACAAATGTCAAAACTCACAAATCGTATCCCTCAGCAAACACGAATCCATCTGGAAAACCTAAGATTTAATTAAGATCATGTTTTGGTTTATTGTTTCCAAAGTCTGTATAATTGGTCACTTCATGTATCCCCTTAGTAACTGGATTACGACGCCAAAATTGTTGGCACGATATAAATACAAGCAATTTTAATTTAAAAACCATCCTTATGTTAAAGTTTTGATTATGTTGCATTTAAATCTCAATTAAGAACAGAATCTGTTTTAGCTCAGCGTCTTATTTGATAACACTTCAGACAACACTTGTCGAGCGTCCTAGTTTGAATGTGCGTATGTGTGTGATAATTGACAAGAAATTTGTAACAATCAGCAAAGTACTGCCGCAAAGGTAAATCGTTTGAAGCATCATTATTTCGAGTCACCATCTTTATTACAAGAGTTTAATCGACGCAAACGTGAATGTAATACATGAATAAAGCGATAACACATTTGTTACAAATGATACATATGTTGTTACAACTCAATTTATGTCATAGTACTAAAAGGGTTATAAAGATCATGTTCAAAGTATCGTGAATTAGGTTTTCCAGATGGATTTGTGTTTGCTGAGGGAAACGATATGTTCAGACTTGTTAGAGTTCGTTGTATGTATAAAGCGTCCTGTTTAAAGGACACAACACATATCATTGCAAGATATATCCCTGTATTAGCACACAAAAGCTGCCTAATGAGCACGAAGTTTGCTGTGTAGGAGCTGAAAAAAACCACCGTGGAAAATAATGGCTCAACCAGTTTAAAATATTCATACGGTTACGACAATACAAACCAAGTTGAAAGTTTCGTATATCGACCATGCAAAGCCCCACCAATGTTCAATTACGTTCCCGAATGTAGTCTTATGCATCTTTTGTCATTCAGTTAGTAGGTGTATTTCTCGAAGTAAGTCACCAAAGGTAAATTGTGGTAAGGAATCTTATTAGGTTTTCCTTCAAACTTGTGATGATGCAGCCAAATGAATACAGCAGTAAGTATTTTAACAGTGATATTCGCGAATTTTCCGCAGCCGATAACAGTTGGATGTTCTTTGAAGAAGAGTTTCATGGAACTGAAAATTTCAATGTTGGTGATGGCTGTGTTATTTGCAATAACCATTGTACTCAAAAAATCAATAAATTATGAAATGCGTCGTAACCTGCGTGGACATTATGGTAAGTTAACATTGCAAGCTATTGGATCAGCATCAATGAGTTAGTACGTGTTATTAAATAAAACACTGAACAGTACACGGAGTTTAGGTTTTGACACTGACTGTTTAGTTATACGACACATTTTCTTAATTCGTCAAATGAGGAGTTAATGTACAATATGGCCGTTGAATACTTAAAGATATCTAGACAATATTATGACACCAATAATTATCGCTTTATGAGCTAAATCGTGTATCCCTACAAGTGCATGATCGGAGGAACAAAGAGATAGGTACTAGAAGAGACATTTTTGGGCCATACGCAGATAAAGGAGACATTTAATAAAGATAAATATGCAACTCCCCCCTTTATTATATATGTATTATATATTTGATCAGCACCGCATTTAATAAAGAAAATGAAGAATAATTAACGCCAGAGGTTTTCTTTGAAATTGTCGTTCAAATTCAGTGGAATATAGACGTTTGCAGAAAAAATCTTCTGTCAGGCGTATTGCAGAAAAATAGATCTTAAACATCCAAAACAGTAGATGCATTTTATGTATAATCATTTGTGTCATAATCTGTATAACTAATTAATTTAGTGTGCCTCGTGTTCTTTGGTCTTTGGGTCTTCATTTTAATACTATTACGTCACATTCAGAATAAAATGTTTGATGTTTTTTTTTTCATTGGTCAGTAATTGCCCGATGATCGCTAGCGCAATTTTCTGCTTGTTCAATAATAATAGTACTAATATTTATAGTATAAAAGAGGGTCAACGTTCACGGTCTTTGTCAGTCTCCAGTATGTCTCGAGATCGCCAAGTACAAAATGTCTCAAGCAACCTTACGATCAGATGTGGCTATGGTAAAGGCAATGTTAAAGCTATTTCACTAATTTCATTGCATACAATAACACTAACAGGATGTTGTTTTGAGACGTTAATAATATTACGTGTTTTGAAGGTATTTCTTTAGGAATTTAAAAAGAAGATGAATAACTTGTATCTGCTTCTAACATCTCTCTCTATATTTCTTTATCTCAGTCTCTCACTATCTCTCTCCTTCTCTATCTCTCTCCCTTCCCCCCTCCCTCTCTCTCTCTCTCTCTCTCTCTCTCTCTCTCTCTCTTACTCTCTCTCTCTCTCTCTCTCTCTCTCTCTATATATATATATATATATATATGTATATATGTATATATATATATATACACTTTTTATTCTAAATTCACTTACATTATATTGATACGTTATTCCTCTGAAATAATTTGTACTTTTGTGTGAAATTCAAAAAACAACTTTGTTTTCTGCTTCAGAGCAAACCGTTTCGCCAAGATGGATAATAAATCATAGAGGCAATGAACGAGACAAGCTTGGTAAACTCATGTTACCAAGCCTGAAAGTGAACCAGAATCAAAGGTTTTTGGTGCATTTGCACCAAAACCTTAGAAATATTGAGCACCAAAGAATAGTGTGCACCTACAATAGTAAACCTGGAATCCAGAGTAGGTGTTTTTTATGTTAGTCCCCTCCCCATCCTGCATTTGTATGAATGAATAAGGAATAAATGAGAACATACTGAACATCAATAGTTTGCATGACTCAATACTAACCATATTAACCCTGCATACAAGAAATTACATAATGCACATGATTTGTTTAGTCTTTAATGTTAGTTAGTTGCTCGGCACAATGTTTCAGCTCTGTACACATGTGTTTAAATGTACTCTCCGTTATTACGCATATGTAATTGATAACCTCTTCATTTTTGTCATCACTTATGGTAACAAGCTTATTTAACAAAAATGTGTTCTACTCACAGATGCAGCTTATACTTACAACACATTAGATTGTAATATATAGCCTTGGTAATGTTACGTGTACTTGTTGATAATGTCACACAAACATTGTAGTGCATACACTTATGAAATTAATATCGGCGTACTATTATTACTATGCTGAAATGGAACATGTTCAACAACGACGAATGCTGTTTTCTTCTTGCATCATTAGGACGGAAAGTTTAAATTATGTTAGTAATTATATGGAGAAAATTATTACACATCATGATGTTTGATCCTTAAAGATTACCAATGACAACTAATGAGGTATTATTTGTACATTTATAATACGGAAATATTACGTCAACGACCGAGTATATCCGTGTTCGTACATTTTCTGCCAAGACTGGAAATTTACTTTATATCAAACTTGTATCTGTGATTGTGGGTATGAAAAACGAAATAGTACAGTTAAACATATTACATAAAATGTATTTCCGCATGTGCTCAACCTACCCTTTATCTTATCATAAAATCATTAATGTGACCAAATTGTAATTCAATATTATCTCGGCACATGATCGCTTCAGCGGCCCGATTGGTTTGAGCGTCCGTATTGGATGTGTGTGGATACGGGTTCGAACAGAGTAATAACAAAACGTTATAGAAATTGCGCTCACAGCTGCCTCTCTTAGCGCTCATCATTAAGAAGTTAGTGTTATGACTTGCCGTTCTGGAGTCCGGATATTTCGGCTGGGATCGACATAAAGCTACATGAATGCAGCCGGATGGTTCAGTGCTAGACATCGCTTTACACTGCGACGATGCAGACATTTCGAAATGACTGAAACATTGTTCAAGCTACGTAAAAAAATAGCATTACCATCAAACATCTTGTCTTTATTAAATGCCTGAAGCTTCTGTATATTTATCAATAAAATATAGGATATGACCACGATTTAATTTTGTAATCGTGCGAAGTTTTTTGTTTGATTTATTCCAATCCTTATTATAAATTACATGAAAATAAAAGCCTTATCTTTATAAATATACACCGTATATATTTTTCCTGAGGACTTGTGAATTTAAGAATCTCTGAATACACCAAAGACAACGGACATGTGGCATTGGAATTCAAATTATTCTGCTACAGGTTCTCTAAAGCACCATTCTGGTATTCTCACCGTAATATAACAAACATTATTTGATGCAAATAATTTCTAATAGCTGATGACGTTTGTTGTTTGTTTATTAAACTTAAAATGTAGAACATAATTTCTATAACTTTGATCAATGCTGTTTATTTGATCCATAACATACTTAATAATGGTTTGTATTTCCAAACATGATGTCTGCGCAGAATCCATAAATAAATATTTCAAAACATAAAAATGCACTTTAGCACATAATATAGATTTGCTTAATATAGCCCTCTCTAGTTATGCAATTAATAACCTGAAATTAGAAATCAATAAGTGGCTTGAATATAAAATAAAGATATTGTCATTCTCGTCAGTTAAAGCATCTCACATTCAGTCAGAAGCTTTTCCAAGTATATATAAGACTGACATTTGTTTATTGCTAATGCTATGTCTGATGTATCATACCTTTAGTTAATAAAATCAAGTAGGAACTCCACCCGTGTGGCTGCCTCTTAGAAAATATCAGTTGAGAATCTACATGGTTGAATTGCAACGGAAATGCACCTTTTATTTCATCTTCGTAAAGTTTAGGTAGCTAGTTTATTGTGTTACATTCAATAACTGGACATATATCAGGTGCAGTGCTATCTTCTTTTGTGCCCAATTATTAATTCATTGCCGAAATCATAACTACATTAGAAGTAGATTATATTAATTTATGATTAGAGAGTATTGCTTTAAAATTTTCATTATCCATTATTGTCGCACTGGGTACAGTTACTGGTCAGTGTGTGTTTTCATCCCTAACATCTTGAAATGAAGTATAATATCTGCTACCGTATTATGACTTATTAAAGTTTATTCGTAAATTCGTATTACTTACAAAGTAAATTGCAGGTTGTGTGAAAATATCGAATTTTGTTCCTGAATTGTATATCTGCAATGTTTATCCCGCTGATTGCGCAACATATGATAAATACATTTGGATACCTCTTTGCGAAAGCAACATTTTGTTTCAGGCATACTTGTTCAACCATTGTAACATTATTTGTTTAAATTGTATCAGTATTTCGATAATAGTTCACATTAAGTTTCTGGTTTTGTAATTGGAGTTGTATATAATGAAATAGAATAAGTGCTCTTTTATCACTAATTCAATTTGTTACAAATATACATTTTTCTGGTTTTATTCTATCTAAAACTGATTCTACCTTTTTGACGATAGTATTCTGTTAGACCAAAGACGTTCATTGGGCATCAAAATGTTGCAAATGACTTTAAGATGCTTCTTACCAGCTAAATCATATGATTTCAATCTATTTTCATCAAACTAGGTGTTTGGTGGATTTGTCTCACAGACAGTTTCTTTGGAAATACCTAGCATTCTTTTCATGTTTTCTTGTTTCAGTCTTTTTTCGGTTATGTTTATACTGCGAAGACATCATGTCACGATGTATTTCTATTTCTATCCGTCATTTTCGTATGTTTGCAAGGTATATTTTTCAAAAACATCTTTGTAGGAAATTATTTGCTTTTAAATAAAAGTACAGTATCTTGGTAGACAGATCATTTTTAAAAGAAATAGTATATTTTTTTTTAAAATCACAATTTAATAATACGTTGATAAGCGAAAGGATGTCCTATGCAATGCAAAATATCTCTTACAAAAACCAATGTATTTTCAGTCATTTAATGTGACAGCAAACACCACGAGAATGCTTTAAGCGGTGTAAGGTGTCTAAATATATGATATAAACCGGGGCTCGTGGGAGAAATCTCCCTTACGTTTGGTCCTGGCCAATCAGACAATTGGAGATTAAGTATGGTATTGTCATTTAAGATCGAATACAAAACTAGTTTAAATATCTATAAAATCAGGGTCACTATGTTGGATTTTTATACACTAGACACATTGACCATATCTTCAAAGTAATTACCATTATACCAAAGTAGTAACCCTATTGAATACGTTACGCGAGACACCATGCCAGTTTCAACAAAGTACTCAATATGTTTGTTTTATAACGCTAAATAAACTGACCTTTACATTACAAAATATGGTAAATTGCTTTAAAGTTACATAATTTTCAACCACGGTTAGATAGATAGGTGTTTAATAGATGCAAAAACGGAGTTACCTACAATGTAAGACAACATTCCTATTTAGACTTGTTGTGTATGAACCATATATCATGGATTATATAAGAATATCTTTGTGAGTCCTACTTATGATATTTCAATTCGTGATCTTACGTTACATGAAAGTGACGAAAATAAAAAATACCTTTTAACATTTTCTCATCCAACTCGGAATGCCTGCTACAATTCCAGTTTCATACTTTTCTGAATATGGAAGACTGCGGAATGTACCTGGAGACTACAAGGACTAATTCAACTTACTGTCACATGGAATCAATTAAGCTAATTTTGATTTTCTCAATAATATATATTTAAGTGGAAATAAAAAGTATAACATCGTCGTCAGAACCATTTGCATTGACATCAGCATTACATATATCATCATATAACTATAATCGAATATATTTCACCTTTTTTTTGTTTTACAAATTATTAATTATGAGCTAAATCGTGTATCCCTACGATTCTTTAAATGCTCGTGTTATAAATTAAAATACTTCTGCTTGGCGCTTTTGTTCATTAGTTAAACTATAAAACAATCATCATGGTATAGAGACAAATAGAGAGTCATCCGAAAAGACAAACTGCCACTACCAACCGCTAGTAATCTGAGCTGGATTTTATCCTCCATCGTTCTAATCGTGAATGTGGCAGGCTAACTATCGTACCATGGGATACAAACGCAATTGATAATCACATATTTCAGACCTTTCTCAACACACAATCCATGTTGACACCACTGTAAAAAAGAGAACAACATTTTTAAGGGATGAGAATTGATCGTTGATGTTTCGAACCAATATATATATATATATATATATATATATATATATATATATATATATATATATATATTCTGTATTTCATCGATTTGCAAATGAACAAATATAGCCGAATACATTAATACCTTTAAGTTTTAATTATTGTAAATGATTTTAAATGGTGTCTAATTTAACGAAATTATAAGCAAGAAAGGTACGAAATTACGTTGCTTTATTCCATAGGTACTCGATCTCAACTGTCATTTGATTAATGATTTAATTACAACCTTAATATGCAAAGATAAACCTTTATGTAAATCTGTGCACAGAGTGAGAGAGAGAGAGAGAGAGAGAGAGAGAGAGAGAGAGAGAGAGAGAGAGAGAGAGAGAGAGAGAGAGAGGAGTTCATAACAAGAGTTCTGGAAGGTGGAAGGGATTGTCTCTGATTGTTTCTCCATCGTGTAACGTAAACAGTGCTTTTGATTGTTTATGGAGACATTGTGGTGTTTCCGAGCATTTTCTGGTTTCATGAGCCCCAATCTTGGATGGGAACGTTTCCCTCTTGATCTCCGTCTCCTGTTTCCACGTATCACAATCCTTTGAATTGGCATGATTTTACTCTACAATCAGATTTCTGATTAGAATGGTCTCCGCAACGGCCACATATTTGGACTTTTGAACATCGCTCTTCGTGATGGCCATATGTTTTACACTTATAGCATCGAACGGGGATTAGAATGTAGATCTTGACCTTCACGTCTAAAAACTTTGACTACTTTGGGTACTGACGATTCGCTGAAGGTGAGTACAAATGTGTTTGTGTCCTGCAGGTTGTCATTACGTTTAATACGTATTTTACACACTGAAGTGACACCTTAATGTTTCATAAACTCGATGATATATGTGACTGCAGCCAAGGCACGACAGCGCATTATGCCTATGGACATATTGAGTGTAGAGTGAGCGAGGAAGGTCACTGGAATATCGAGAAAAGGTTTCATTTTCTTTATCTTGTCTGTTTGACTTTTCTCTCACACTGAAAAAGAAGGCAAACCCATTTTTGTTTCTTGACACATTTAGGTGTGCCAATAGATCTCGTAAAAGTTGTGTCAATAACAGAGTGAGATAGTGTAGCAAGCGATTTGAAGTCATCCATAGATTGAATAACCATGAAGCGTGGAATTGAATCCACATCACATTGTTTGTCATCAGCGTCTGAATGTGGTTTCGAGCGTTTGTTTTAATTTTGTGTTAACTGTCCATTATTGCTTGTTAAATTATCACTACCCATGCTTCCCGCCCACCATGGAGCCCAACGAGTGGACACTTTTCAAGTGCCAGGGATATACAAATGATATGCTCAGTAGATAAAAGTACCTATAATTAACATGTGAAGTCTCCTATTTGGGTCGGTAATATTACTTTCCGATTGACCCATTAAGCCACCGCCTTCTAGGAAGACTTCTAAAACTTGGGAAAGCGAAAAAAACGGGATAGAAATTAGGGGCAAATGTGGTATCAAGAGGGATGCAAGTAAAAAAAAAAACTTCCTAGAGCTCGGCGTCATCAGCCGATTTGTCGAGACCGGGCTCACACGACCGCCCATATATGAAACGTAGTGGACAAAGTAGTGTATTGCATCGGAAAAGCCTCCTCTCAACTACCAGGATCCTTTCATCCCCAGACACGGGTCGCAAGCCACGGCAAACATGTTGACTCTTCTTAGGTGCCTCTTACGACACAGAGTGTTATGTTCTACAGCCACGAACCCGCAGGAGTAGGGATAGGACAAGAATAATTATATACAATCACTGAAAAATAAATAAAAGAAAACGTGTTGATACATTTAAATAGAACACGTCTACATGGAGTCAGTAACTAATGCATTACGACTTTGATGCATTAGGCAATAGTCAAACACTTTAATACTACAAGCACCACACCGGTGGCCTTGTGGTAAGAGCGTACGCCCCAGAAGTGGGAGGCCGTTGGATCGATTCACGGCTTTTTCATACCAAAGACTTATAAAAATGGTACTAACAGCTGTCCAGCATGGCGCTCATGATTAAGAGGCTAGTGTTAGGACTGGTCGGTCTGTTGTCAGGATAATGTGTTTGGGTTTCACATCATGCTACATGTCTGCGGCATGATGACCCAGTGCTACACATCACTATAAACTTCCTCACTAAAGAAATCGTTGCGATATGAATTAAATATTGTTAAAGGTCCTTTAAAAATAGTAATTCAACAAACAAACAAATTATAGTACACGACTAGGAGTTTAGAAACCGTTTAGGACATAGTATTATGGATTGCATAATACCATAAGGGTTTATCCTTTTGTTGGTTAGGACGAATTGTTTACTAAAAGTATGTTCACCCTTTTTAAAAAGAAGGCTTCTTTTCATTTTAAGTTGATTACAAATCACAGCAATGCAATATAATCCCTTTCTCAATAAATAATTTATAAATTACTAATCCGTTCATAATGTTTTGTCAGCAGGAAATCGAACTCTTTTTTTAGTTGAAGATACCATAAGGGTGTCTGTTGAGAAAAATCGGCAAAAGGTAAATTCTGAATCATTATACATAAGCATATTACATTTTAAGTTTGCTCAATTCGGATTTTGGTACATTTATAGCTTTTGCTTGTGAATTTCATTGCTATTTCTTAAGCTGAAAAGATTCGTCAGAGTTCACTATTGAAAATATATAATGGTATAATATGTTCATAAAGGAGTTAAAACAAACAAATACTATCTTAAATTTTCAAGTAATGGGAGAGATACATATCTTTAATTATTATCGCTATTATTATTATTATTATTATTATTATTATTATTATTATTATTATTATCATCATCATCATCATCTTCATTATTATTATTATTATTATTATTATTATTATTATTATTATTATTATTATTATTATTTTATTATTATTATTATTATTATTATTATTATTATTATTATGATGGTTAATATGTTTGTTATGCCCTGTTAACAAAATAATACCAAAATCGAATATTTGTATTTTCTCTTTGATTATTATCATTTTAGTACCTATTATCGTATCAAATTATGAAATCGGCCTTATAGTATGTCTATTTTTCTTACCAGCAGCAGCTGTTATAGTCCCTGGTCAATTTCATGATGTACTCTTGTTTAGTGTGTCCAAGATCCATGTATGATAGTGTCGCAAAATTAGAAAGAAAGAAATAAAATCAACTTTTGTTTTGCCTGAGAGATATTTTATTGATTGTGTTGTGCGTGCGTGCGGCGCTGTGTGGGATGAAAACATATGTATCGATGCCGGAAACAACTGGTTGCAGACATCATTATCACGATATGCACGGGTATTTTTCCGTGAATATTACTCACTGTCCTTTGAATTAGGCAAGATTAAGGTTTAATCGGGGCAGTGATCATTGGATCTAGTGAAGAGAACACGTATTTTCATGTTGTATTTCTAAAAGCCATAGAGAGGAGCGTTAATTTATTTTTTTTGATATGTGATGTTAATTGTGTTTCTATTGTAATATCGTGTAATAAATCATTTATAACAACGTAAATTTAAAACGTTGTGAATTGTGAATTTAAAGTTGTTTTTAAGACTTTAATGTATTAATAGTTTCCAGACATTATTATTATTATTACCAGTTTGGTTTTATTCTAGCTTACTTAGGAGGTTACAGGGATACGACGTTACGAGGTGATTACATGATTACGAGGTGGTTTCGACCTTACGGGATTACAACGTTACAATTTTACGAGGTTGTCTATATGTATGTACAATTGTCTGTACATATGGTGAAGCCAAAACTGTAGACGTAGCTAATACCAGGGTGCTGTATGCTGTCTGTACGTGTATATGTATGACTGACTGTACATGTAGTGGATCCATGAAGGGCTGAGTGGCCGATACAAAATTGTGGGTCAACCCGAGGAACGTCGTGAAACTGTGCGTTTTATCGGTGGATGAATCGTGTAACTGTAGAAGGGTCAAGAATCATATGTTTATTCCAACTGTTGTTTCAATTGGTATATTTGTATGTACATAAGATTATTTTGAATCTTAGATGAATTCCAGGAGATCTGTGAATCTTACTGACAGTGCAGAACATTTTCAACGTATTTGAAAACTTGAGATTGTTTGAATCCCATGCCTTGTCTATAAGTGAAACTATATGATTATTTTAGTGCGTACTATTATTTGAAATTGATGTTTTCTTAAGCTGAATATCAGATATATATATATATATATATATATATATATATATATATATATATATATATATATATATATATATATATTTATATATATATATATATTAATGGTTTATTATCAATGTCTGATAGAATAGAGTGATTGAATCAAGTGTATATTGAACGTGTGTGAGAATAATTGTATTTTTGCATCATACATTTTTCTTTACTTATTAAGTTAATACATTTTTATCTTTCCCGCATTGTATTTGAATTATTCATTTAACCCAATACCCACTCTGTTACAATTCTGTTACAGATAGTTGGTTGCGTCACCAGTATGTTTGTGTTACGTGGTTGACCACAAATGTGTCCATAACAATGGCGGAGAGATATTGTCAGACACTGCATGTGAGTTACATTTGAATACTAGGAAGTTGTGTAGAATCACCCTAAACCTCACTTGATCACTTCTGTGCGAATTCCAGTGTCATGAAGAGTTTAAGGCGTCCGGATTAAAGTCCGAACGAAATGGATGTCCTTCAATTCCTAATAAACCGTTACTGATGTGCACGAGGTCTACACAACTTGTTCAAGCGTTGATAAATATATGTACTCGACCGACTGATACATAATAACTGACTTCCATATGAAACTAGGTGTCACTATGCATTATTGATCAAACGTCACAGCGAGTACTGTCTACTGTTTCTCTACTAACACAAAACGTCACTGACCGGACACTAATTCCAGTGTATAACTCTTGCGATATGGAAACAATTTGTGTACAAACTAGACTGCAACTAATAAGAGAAAAATTGTATGTTCGCTGAAAGATTACCTGAAATGGGGGTTGAACTATTTAATGAAAAGATTGCTATTGTACTTTTTAGTTAAATATTTAAATACATTTAGCAGAGAAAGTTAATGTTTTACAGCAATTATCCTTAACGGAACATAAGGATATGCATGTACTTGACACATGTAGCCTGACGTTTCTATAGCCACTGAAAAGTAAAATGTATATATCGTGGGAAGAAATAACGGCACATACAAGAGTAGGTACAAATAAATAGCCAATTTGTATCATCAGAAGATAACTGGTGTATAATGTTGATTTTGTACGCTTAGAGTATTGTCTGGAGAAGAAAATTTCGAAATCGCGTCTAATATGCAATTTACTTCAAGGCCACACGTTTGCCGATCAGTTAATTGTTTTGTTGTTAATGTTGAAATACAACACGGAATGAATTTGTTTATATAAAATAAGTTCTATCGGTGGAAGAAATCGGTAAGACTCAAAATTAACAAATCTGCGTTAATCAATTGCGTATTCAACCCAATGAGAAGTTGGAGTAGAACTGTTATGTAGATTAATGATATCAAGTTCAACTTTATTGTCCTGGGTGGAAAATTGATCACGCATAAATACTCTTTTTAAATTTGTAATATTTAGTTTTCAGCAGCATTAATTAAGTCAAGATTAGATATTGGTGTAAGACGTTTTACATATAACGAACAGCCCCGGTAAGTCTCAGACTTTTTCGAGGATTACTCTCTGTTGATCTTTATATTTTGCTTCTTTTGGTATTACGTTCCACATTCCTTTTACCGCTAACTTTGAACCATCAAGCCCAAAATCACGACGTACAGTTTAATTTGCCTTAACGTGAGCAGCAGCTGATTTCATTGCAGGTGTAGCTGCAAGAAGTGGAAATATACCACCTGTGTATATTTAATCTTTTCTAGAATTCGGAGAAAGATGCAGTCTATATCTTGAATTTGATTACAAAGATCTTTAAAACTGTTTGAGTTGAGTTTAAGTTGATGATGATTTATTTTAATACCACCCCTTGAAATTCGATCTCTCTTTACTGTTCTGTTTGTTCCGCAATTACGTACAAGCTTTGATTGTAATATTTTACCTAAAGTCTCGATCACATTAACGTGGCTATATAGTTTCCACTGGGACATCAAAAACTCTCCTTGGTGTTGTCGTACAGAACATCACAATATTTAAAACATTTGTTGTCATTGAGATTCTAATCAGTTCAAACATTTAACAATCTGTGACTTGTATTTTAATGTTTAATATAGCTTTAACAATTGTTCAGTCATATAGTAACAATTAAAGAAGTTTAGCAGTTTATTGTAATATCTAGCAATTTAACATGATGATGCAAACATCGATCATGACGTCACACCCGGTAACAGTATCTTGCACTAAGCCGTCATTCTTAGAAGTAACGTCTTAACGCTGACCGCAACGTGAAGCAGATTTTACACTAATTCTAAAAGTCCTTATTATGACAGGGCTTTGACTGGAACCCAGGCAATGACATTTGTAGACAGATCAGCTAGCCATTGGTAAATATACATATATATTACATTTTATTTAATTTTTGTTATCACACTGTATATTAAGTATGTAAGATCTCTTAACGATAATTGTTTCTCAATTATTTAAGATGGCGAAGAAATGCTTTACGCTGTGTAAATGTCATCCACGTCTCATCAAGTGACTGACAAAATATGCTTTTTCAGTGGTATATGTATTGGTCATTATTGTCTTTGAGTCGTATCTGTGCATTCTGTTCAACAGAAAAAGACACTGTATTTCGTATTTGTAACTCACTGGTTCGAGTTCCAAGCCTTCGTCTTTGAAAGTTAAATGTGACTGTATCTTAAGCGAAAAGATGTAATATTACCTAATTTATAACAATCAAAGAATGACCGTGTTTTTGATACAAAATAGTTTTGAGCAAACAATTGTCTTCCAGAACTGTAAACGCATAGGTCTTATTTTCTGTCCGACATTGACATGCTACAATTGTGAAATATTTCAATCATATCTAGGAGATATAATGAATGGAACATAATGCCTACTGTACATGTTTGTTGTATTCATTGCCGGACTTATCTAGTGGTTTCTTTTTAATATGTATTATAGAGCGTTTTGTATTAATCGGTACGCAACAATAAGCAATATTTATTGCCAGCTTCTACATATACAAAATCTTAAAGCTCTCTTTGCCAGCTGTCAAAAAGTAATTCCTTATATTACCCTTGACAAGTTTTGTCACAAACCTTGAACCAGAAGGTTCACTAAATCGATTGAAACCGAAGGGGTAGAATAATTCTTTCGATCGACGATTCGCATCCTAGCATGGTTGTCCTATTAGTCTACCAAATTTTGTTCTCATCTTGACAATAAGCACTTCATGTATTTACTTCTGTCACTGAAGAACAACCTTTCAGGTGGTGAGCTACTTTTTGCTTTTTTCAAACGAATAACTTCAAAATAATTTATATTTACAAATAGGTTGCAAACATACCAATTAAAACATTTTAGTCACAATTATAATTTCAATGTTTCTCCTTTGAATACTTGCCCCGATCACATTACTTTAGGGATATAAGCTTATTGCGTTTGTAACGGTTATGATATTAGCGAATTAATAACTTGCTGCATTGATAAGTTGTGCTTTGTTTTATCTTCTTTGTCGTTTAAGTATTGTCCGTCTTAGAACGACCGATTTGCGACTATTGAATGGCGGACATCGTATTGTCGTTACGAGTTCACGCGACACTGAATCATTTCGCTTACTCCGTTAGTAACGGTTATGGTAATAGCGAATTAATAACCTGCTGAATTGATAATTTGTGCGTTGTTTATCTTCTTTTGTCGTTTCAGTAGACTTCGTCTTTGAACGAACCGTTGCAACACGCTCATGGCGGTAACTAGTGTTGTCATTATGAGTTAACACGGCACGGAATAAGTTTTCCTACTCCTTTAGTAACGGTTATAGTATTGTCGATTTAATACTATGCCGAATTGTTAATTTGTGCTTTGTTCTTTTCTTTTGTCGTTTCATTTGCAATGTCGACAACGAAGGCATGAACGGCAAAACGGGTGATGGCAATGTGGCAATGGAGGAAAATGATGTTGACATGGTACAACAGTCCTCCTTTGAACAGATGCGTAGTTGGGTACATTTGGGGAGTGTTCCCCAATTTTAGGCTGCCCATTGGGCGCAAGTCCCACCGCATGTCCGTGCATGGCTTTCGGGCCTGTAAGTCAGGACGCATGGGGTTTTTATAGCTTTCATCGAATCCATTTCATTATGCAATCTCACCGTCACCGCAACGACCGTCCAACCGACACCTGCCGGCCGTCCACCATTCAGCCGGCCGTCAAGCCAGCCGTCCATCTGGCCTTCCAGCCGGAACTATGTATTGCTAACACGGTCAGACCAACTATAATTTACGGGGATTTTTGTGCCGAATCTGCCCGTCAAGCTGTACCACAGGCAACATGCCAATATTATGACGGAGCTTTTCATGAGAATTCTATCCGTCCAGCCAAGCCATGACAGCGGCTGGTACCGGTGATAGCCGGAGCGTCACCGACATTCCGGCGGACCACATGACAGGCAAACCAGCCGGCCGTCCAGCCGGCATCAACTGGCTCCGGCCGTCCAGCCGACCTTCCAACCGGCACCAGCAGTCACCGGACGTCGATCCGGCTCCGGCAGTACAGCCCAGCCGGCACCGGACGTCCAGCCGACCTTCCAGCCGGCACCAGCTGTCCAGCCGACCTTTAAGCATGCACCGGACGTTCATCTGGCTCCGGCCGTCCAGACCAGCCGGCACCGGCCGTCCAGCCCAGCCGGCTCCGGCCGTCCAGCCGACCTTCCAGCCGGCATCGGACGTTCATCAGGCTCCGGCCGTCCAGCCCAGCCGGCACCGGCCGGCATAAACTGGCTCCGGCCGTCCAGCCGACCTTCCAACCGGCACCAGCAGTCACCGGACGTGCCGGCTGGAAGGTCGGCTGGACGGAGATTCTTAGTGACATATCTGTCCGTCCGGCTGTACCGCTGTACCAGCATGGGGACTTTCATCATACCACAATCCGACCAGATCGGATTTACGGAGATTATAGTGATGTATCCGTCCGTCAATCTGTACTATCGGTTACATATCACTATCATGATAGAGATGTTATAGATGAATCTCTCCGTCCAACCAGACCATTCGAGACACAGGTACCGGTAATAGCCGGACCGTCGCCGATGCCAGTCAAATCAGTCGGCATTGCCGGCCGTTCATCGGTTTACGGCTTATCCACAAGGGAGAGTTTGTGACCTTATCAGAGATGACCGAATTGAGTTAACTAAGCCACCTGGTATGCACTGCCCAGATATGGCAGCTTTACTAGAACAGGACTTTCAGGCCGACCATTCGCCAGATAAATCAGCCGGCAGTGTTGGTCGTTCGTTCACGGCTTCTCCACAAGGGAGATTTAGTGAAAGTGTCAATTATGACGGAATTGCGTCATCTATGTCATCTGGTATGCTATACAGATATGCAAGCTGTACCAGAACCAACGTTCCCTCTGAGCGAATGGTAGATGTGCGCGCAGTGCTCGCTACACTACACAAGAATTACAGAGAAGATTTATATATAAAAAAAAAAAATTATAGGTTGTTGGGAACTTCAGAATGCCCACCACCTCCTACTGCCATTCAGGACTACACAGTTCAGGCATCTGTAGATCTTGAATGGGAGGAAGAGACTATGTCCTTCCTGCTTCTTCCCCAGTCGGTAAAAACTCAAGCTAACTTCCAGCGACGTTCAAGTGTAGCTGGTATGTAAACTTCATCAGACGCCTTCAGTACTGATCTCCAATGCCACGTCAAAGCTAGTCCGAAATGTAGTCGATACGTCTTCATTGTTAGACTTGGGTTCACTAGTCATTTTTTTCCCCAACTCCCAAGGCAAATCCGGCCATGACCACGATTGTGAAGTGACGGCCTGGCTTGCTAGAGTTGTTAACAGGGCAGCTCACCATTCCATAAGACCAACGCGTTGACTGCTTCTGCCAACTTCACCCTGATACGACGTGACGCCTGTAGGTGGACCACGTCGCTCAGGCCCCATCCTACTCGGATTTTACGGATGTCTCCGTTTGGGCCACCTTTATACTTTGGGGGAAAATTGAAAAAGTTTGGAGGCAGGCAGCTCAAGATCTGCCCCTCCAACTCGTAGCCCAACTTTTGCAGGAGTTTCGAAACAATCATCCCCTGACACAGCGGAGAGATGATGGGCGGATCAGGGAAAAGGGATCCTTACAATCAAATGTGTAATATAGATCCCAACCCAATGCTGGGAGCCAACAGTCTAATCAAGCTAGGCGGCAACCATACAGAGGCGGCAAGAACCCAAGTTTATCCGCCTTCACGCATCCTAACTCTAGACGTCGACATACTCTGTCCACCGCCAGCGGACTGCCTACCTGTGGGAAACCGCCTCCTGCAATTTCAGGACCACTGGACCACTTTATTACCTCAGAACATTTGGGTGATTCAGGTCATCTTGGATTGACTTTGGACTTAATTTATCCATTCCTGTCCTCTCCATTCTTCACGGATGTATCGTCAGTTAGGGAGAAGGATGCCTTTACATATATATATATATATATATATATATATATATATATATATATATATATATATATATATATATATATATATATATATATATATATATATATATATATATATATATATATGTATGTATATCTTAATAAACCTGCAATAGCTGGGATTTTATTCATGGCCGTGGATGCTCGGTCAATCAGCTGGGAAGGGTTGTCGTCATTATCCTACCTTCCCACGGTATTGGTACTGAAAATAATCCAGAAGTTAAGGGGTCAGAACTGTCAGATGGTTCTGATTGCCCCTCTCAGATGGAACAACTCCAGGTTCTCCGGTCTACTCAATCTGGCGATAGATCTACTCACGAAGATTACAGTCAGCCCATGTCTTCTCAAGAAACCACGGCCAGGGGTGTTCCACTCCTGTCCGGACCGTCTTTATCTTCAGTCTTGGCTCTTGTCCAGACAGCCTTGCAAGACAATTCAAATCTTCGATTATGGAGAGAATCTCGAGAGCAAGAAGGCCCTCTACTCTGAAGGCTTACGAGTGCAAGTGGCATGTTTTCAGGGACTGGTACCAAATCATTCAGATTGTTCCTCTGAGTGTCACAATCCCTCAACTGGCCGACTTTTCTCTGGCTTTTCGAGGAGAAACAGCTGGCCCCAATTATTATCAAATGCTACTGCTCCATGATATCAGACACATTCCGCCATTAGGGAACAAGTGCTACCAGCTATGACAAAGATCTGTCAGATCTTTTAGCCACTTTAGAGTTCAATCGACTAATATCCCTCACCCTGTTTCCAAATGGAATCTGTCCTGGGTTTTAACATGACTCAGTTCAGACAGTATTGAGTCTTTAACACACAATTCGTTAAAGCTACTATCTTACAGTTGGGTTTCTTGATAGTCTTAGCTTCAGAATGCAGGGTGAACGAGTTATACAGGTCATTTCTAGTGACCCGAACTATCTTCTGTTCAGATCAGATGGTTCGGTGGTCCTCATGATGCAGCCAGGCTTCGTAACCCAAAAAGTAGGTTACCATCGATTGGCAATTAACGAGTCGTCATTAGCTCGCTTTCTTTTATAGATAAGTCAGGATCAGCATCCATGCAAGCTCCTGTTTGTGCACTCAAGCACCATTTAAATGCATAGAGGTGAGTCAGGTCACATACAAGCACCTCTTATGATGACAGCTGGGACATGAGATATCACCATTCAAGCCCTTGCTTCATGGCTGAAGTGGGTTATACGCTCTGTAAACTCTGAGGATCCACAAGATCAGAGTCATTTCATAGAAGCTGTTGGCTGGCATGCAGAGTCAACCTTCTCCAGTTTATCTTAAAGATTTGTCCTCGCAGAGGCAAACCTTGATTCTAGTAGGTCAGGTGTTGGCAGCCCAGATAACCACCAGACCCATGTGCAACAATCAGCACAGCCTATTAGCTTCGCTGGATTCGCCAGATAATTTTTTGTAGGTAAGAAGATTTCACTAACTATCTCCTAAACCGTATAAAGGGGTCACATATCATGTGACCCTGGGCTATGTTGCTGATTAAAATTAGGAGACCGGGTTATCATTCAAATGGGGAATCCAGCCATCATTCCCTAGAGGATACCCGGGGTGGAGGTCGGATCCTCCGCATTCCCGCCTCCTATTACTTATTCTCCTAAAGTAATGTGATCGGGGAACGTATTCAAAGGAGAAAGCAAATTTTTTTAGTAAATTATGTATCTCCGAGAATACTTACCCGATCACATTACTAAAAAAATCCCAACCACCCCGCCATGCGAGCATCCTCGTATTTCATATACCGCTAACCTTAAAACTGGCGACACCTAGTGGGTGGCAAAGGGAGGTAAGGGGCAAGAGTTATTGCCCTTTGTCTATATGACATAGACATAAAAGACGAATTTTCGACTTTTGGTAGGGCTGGATTCGCGAGGTAGCAGGGTTATATCCCTAAAGTAATGTGATCCGGAAAGTATTCTAGGAGAAACAAAATTTACTAAAACATTTGCTTTCCGATATACTCGATCTGGCGATCGATCTACCCAGGAAGATTACAGTCAGTAAAAAATCTTCTCAATTAACCGCGGCCAGGGCTGTTCCACCCCAGTTCGGACCGTCTTTATCATCAAGCTTGGCTCTTGTCCAGAAAGCCTTGCAAGACAATTTAAATCTTCGATTGTGGACAGAAGCTCGAGAGCAAGAAGGCCCTCTACTCTGAAGGCTTACGAGGGCAAGTGGCATGTTTTCAGGGACTGGTACCAGATCATTAACATCGTTCCTCTGAGTGTCACAGTCCCTCAACTGGCCGACCTTTTCTCTGGCTTTTCGAGGAGAAACAGCTGGCTCCAATTATTATCAAATGCTACCGCTCCATGATATTAGACACATTTCTCCATTATGGTAAATGTGATATCAGCCATGAAAAAGATCTGTCAGGTCTTTTAGCCACTTTAGAG
The DNA here is from genome assembly GCA_030141615.1 of Unio pictorum. Classification (NCBI taxonomy): domain Eukaryota; kingdom Metazoa; phylum Mollusca; class Bivalvia; order Unionida; family Unionidae; genus Unio; species Unio pictorum. Next base: position 5,178,099 of record JARLTB010000316.1, read on the forward strand.
TTAAATCGACTAATATTCCTCACCCTGTTTCCAAATGGAATCTGTCCTTTGTTTTAACATGACTCAATTCAGACAGTATTGAGTCTTTAGCCCACATTCGTTAAAGCTACCATCATACAAACTGGGTTTCTTGATAGTCTTAGCTTCATCATGCAGGGTGTGTGAGTTACAGGTCCTTTCTAGTGATCCTAACTATCCTCCGTTCAGATCAGATGGTTCGGTGGTCCTCTTGACGCAGCAAGGCTTCGTAGCCAAAATGTAGATTACCATCCATTGGCAATCAACGAGTCTTCACTAGGTCGCATTTTTTTATAGATAAGTCAGGATCAGCAGCCATGCAAGATCCTCCTTGTGCACTCTAGCACCACTTAAAGGCATAGAGGTGAATCAGGTCACATACAAGCACCTCTTTCTTCTGGTGATAACTGGGACATGTGATATCACCATTCAAAACCTTGCTTCATGGTTGAAGTGGGTTATACGCTCTGCGTACTCTGAGGATTCACAAGATCAGAGTTACCTCATAGAAGCTGTTGTCTGGCAAGCAGAATCAACCTTCTCCAGTGTTATCTTAAAGATTTGTCCTTGCAGAGGCATACCTTGAATCTAGTAGGTCCGGTGTTGGCAGCCCAGATGCCCACCAGACCCATGTACAAAAATCAGCACAGCTTATTAAACCAGATAATTTTTTGCAGGTAAGAAGATTCCAATAACTATATTCTTAACCGTATAAAGGGGTCACATATCACGTGACCCTGGACTGTGTTGATGATTAAAACTAGGAGACCGGGTTAACGTTCAAATGGGGAATCAAACCATCATTCCCTAGAGGATACCCGGGGTGGAGGTCGGATGCTCCGCATTCCCTCCTCCTATTACCTATTCTCCTAAAGTAATGTGATGGGGGAACGTATTGAAAGGAGAAAGCAAATTTTTTTAGTAAATTATGTTTCTCCGAGAATACTTACCCGATCACATTACTAAGAAAACCTACCAACCAACACGCCATGCGAGCATCCTCGTATATTATATACCGCTCAGCTTAAAAAATGGAGACACATAGTGGGTGGCGAGGGGAGGTAAGGGGCAAGTGTTATTGCCCTTTGTCTATATGATATATACAGAAAAGACGAATTTTCGACTTTTGGTAGGGCTGGATTCGCGAGGTAGCAGGATTATATCCCTAAAGTGACCTAAAGTAATGTGATCGGGTAAGTATTCTCGGAGAAACATAATTTACTAAAACATTTGCTTTCTTGCTTTTAACTTTGGTCGGATTTAAGGGTCATTAATTTGATTAGTATTGCAAGGTAGATAGCGAAGAATGTGACGTTTTAGAAATGAAGTTATTAATGGCACTACAAGTATTTCGGATTGGGAAATACATGGCATATTTGCTTTAAGCCTATTCTTACACAATTACACTAAATAAATAAGAAACACAACTGTAATGGTGCAAAGGCTATGTATTTTAATACAACACAGAAAATAGCCATTACAACAACGTAAATCTGCTCAAAAAAAGTCAGCAGGACACCAGCATAAAAGTGAGGTGATTTAGTTTTGTTTTCGTAGGAAGTATTTTTCATGACATTAAAGCTAAACATTAGACAAGTAATCAGACTGGATTGAAACTTAATATCATATTTGGTCCAGTTGCAAAAGTCAATCGTTTGCTCTGAACATAGCAAACATATTGTAAGTATCCACGTTGATCTAGACTTAAAGAGTAAGTGATAAACAAGTTTGAGTATCCTGTCACGCAACTCTGAACCCCGAAACATATTCCAGTTTCGTGCTTGGCTAAAATTGGAAGACTGCAATATGGACCTGGAAAATACAAGGGACTGATTTAACTAATGTTCACCTCGAATAAATTGCAATAGGGCTGCTTTACTAAATATTAAAGTAAAAGTGCATATATTATTTATCATCGTCATTATCACAGTAATTTTCTTTGCCCTCGTCAATAACATCATCATTGTAAAGTTATAATCTAATGATCAAAAACGTTTAATGCATCGCAATAAATTAATTAAAACATTATAAGCAGATAAATCGGAGGTGCACATATTGCATTGTGTTCATTTATTTTACCATCAATGGATGCAGATGATACAGAGGCAACTGGAGTACATTTGCAAAGGAAACAGTCTGACTTCATTTGCACTGTATTTTATGATGCATCCTTCCCATGACGAATCTGGCATGAAAACTATTAAAACTTTAGAGATATACTAAAAGGATGTACTCACTTATGTATGATGAATCTTAACACACTGTCCCTGTTGACACCACTGCACAAAAAAAGAAAAATATTTTTTTTTGCATAATTTAAAATGTACAAAACGAATAGATATATTTCGAAGCATTATAGATATAGGGTTCTTAATTTAATTGATTTGCAATTAGGTAGATATAACAAACTCAATGACTATACTTAAGTTGGAATCATTGTACAAGATATTAAACGGTTTCTTATAAAACCAAATATAATTTAATTAATATACATTAAGTTGCATACCTCATAGATATTTGAAAGAACTCTCATCTGACTTATGAGTTTTTCAACCTAGAAATCTAACCATGATGTTCTTAATAATTTGTAGCCTAGAGAGGAACGTAGTGAAATATATATTTCACATGTAGTGAAATATATATATATATATATATATATATATATATATATATATATATATATATATATATATATATATATACCATATTTATTCCACACGTGGTTCCAGGAGCTGCACTGAAAAACGTTTTCACGCATTCTTTTGGGTTCGCTGGATGTGTGCAACTCAAAAAACGACATCTTCTCTCAGGCAGTGCCTTCATGGAAGACAAACAAACACACATATGTATATCAATTTGTATGTGGTTACCTGATCAAAACATACCATTCTTCCTGAAATATGCTGAGTAACTATGCTACAAGAAATGTCTTCTCTGTTTAACAATTCCGTATTTCCATATGGTGCAAAGGTTAATAACGTTTTTCAGCCTGACATAAATAAGTGATGCAAAAGAGCAGCAAAACAATAATTTGTATGCTAGGGAGAAGAGAGTTAATAGTTAAATGTAGAACGTAAACAAGATGAAGAACGCTCGAAGGAAGCCATGAATACTGCGAACCATAATAAAAAACAACACCATCAAACGTTCCAGCTTCACTGAATAGTAAAAGAAACACTGTCAGAGCAAGGTTTGCAGATAAGGTGACAAATATAACCCTTCAAGTGATATTTGAGATGTACAGTTTTGCAATACATCGGATCCCTGGAATGTGTGTTATCCCACAGCCAGGAGTAATCTAAAGTAAATATTGTAGAAAATGTATTTTAAGAGCGACTTCTATGTAAGAATAAGTGACGACGTAACACTTAAATGATTTGGCCAATAAACATGAACTCGAATCGTCCCAGTATTAAAACTTCAGTAAACATGCCAAATCAAAGGCTGGAAAAAGAGACAAATGTTACCTTTGTGATGACATCAAAGAATCAATCCTTAACAATCCAGATGTTACCTTTGTGATGACATCAAAGAAGCAATCCTTAACAATCCAGATATTACGAAATTTATCATAGTGATATAGCTTACACATGATGCAAATGCAACTTTGTATTAAATATGGGAAAAACTAATTCCAATCTGCCACTAATATGCTGTATTAAATATGTGAAAAAATAATTCCAAGCTGCCACTAATATACTGGATATTTGTATTAAATATGGGAAAAACTAATTCCAATCTGCCACTAATGTACTGGGTAGGAAACGTAAATTGAATTGCAAGACAAACCCAATAAAGGTTGCAATATTTTACATGATCTTGCAGTATAATTTGGCTATAGACTAAACATGTGTTTGATGTATATGGGTGTTTGTGTATATATTCGTCTATGAATGAACAAGTATGTATGTATTTATATGTTTGTCAGTCTGTCTGTACGTATGTGCGTGGGTACGTGTGTGTGTTTGAGTGTGTATCTCTTTGGTGTTTCACTAACATTTTACACGCGCAAATACAAGTAGAAACAAATTGATGAAGAACTTGTATATCAGGGTTTATAATCGTTTCATGAAGTTAAACAATGAAAGAGCAAAAGCTGTTTTATAGTTGTTTTTATACAACTACACTGTATTGATGTTAAACGTTTAGAAGTATAACAGTACAATAGTGTACACCAGACTTCATGTTTCGTTATTATGAATACATTCCATATGTAGTTACATGACATTGTACTACACTAATAACTTTTGTTTGGACATGTTGTGATTGTGTAAGATCCCAATCTGTACACGAGTTTTATTTATGAGTTTAATTGTTTGATGAAATTTTATATATTAGCTCTTCGAAACTGCAACTCAAAAGCGGATGCCCAGATGAAAGGTTTATTAATGAATAATACGGTCCTACGTGGTTCCAATTTTAAAGAAAAAATATAGTTTCTGCTTGGTGAAATACATGAATTATAAATCTACTGAATAAATACAGTACTTATGAACCAAATTTAAAACTTACCCGAAAATATCTAAGATGTGGAAACATTTGTTATTGTGCCAACTTCCAAATATGGCTTCCAAAACAGGTTGTATATACAAGATGTGCATTAAAAATCCCAAATATTGCTTCCTATAAACAAATATGTAGCTCAAGTATATAACCGAACTTGTTGTAAATGAGCGGTTCGTTTGGACAATATTTGAGAGATTACTTGTATATAGCATGTCTGTGCGTAGTGTACATAAGTAACGGAATATGAGTAAAACACAGGATGGAAAATTGTCTTAAGGTAACAAAATATGAGTAAAGCGCAGAAAGGAAAAAAATCGTAATATACCGGAACATGATCAAAATGCGCAGGAAGGAAAATAATCTTAAAGTAACAGAACATGAGTAAAGCACAGAATAGAAAATAAATTTAAAGTAACGGAACATGAGGAAAGCACAGGATGAAAAATAATTTTAAGGTAACAGAACATGATAAAAACAAACACAGAATAGAAAATAATCTTTAAATAACGGAACATGATACTAGGCAGAATTAATATTTAATACAAAATACTATATTTTTGTTCGTTCTCAACGGCGAATCGAATCCAGGTATACGGGTAAACAGCACAAATCGAAAGCCTTCTCGCGGAAGCGAATGAGCCACCTGTATCGCACCGCAGAGAAATGCTTTCTATACAGTACGCTCTTAGGTTAAGATCAAACCCTCTGAACACTGCTTTTTCGGCTGTGTTTCAACCAAAATAGAAAACTTGATACGAAAACAAACTAAATGCCATACTTTCATTTGACATCAGAATATAATCCAGTTTTGACACTATCAAAATTAATCTCCCTACAATTCAGAACATGTTTGTCTCGGAAACACTACCTTGGCTCATAGAGCAACCCAAAGTGATTTTTACGTTGCACGATGGGATAAAATCTGAGACAAATCCTGCCGTTTTCAAGAACTCATATCATGAGCTCCTCAACCATTTTAAAAACTACACCAAAATTTGTACTGATGGATCAAAAGTTGATAACAAGGCTGCTGCAGCCTTCGTTAGTGGCAAGCACATAACCAAAGTTCGCTTGCCAAACGATGCGTCCATATTTTCAGCGGAAATCGGAGCAATAGGCCTTGCTCTGAAATTTATTGACTAAAAGCTCATTCTAAATAGCATTATTTTCTGTGACTCTCTGTCAGTACTTCAGTCGCTACACCATAGAAAACTGGATAATCCATTATTAGTCAATATTCTTGTCAAAAACACGGAGCTTATTAAGTCCTACAATGTAGTATACTGTTGGCTACCTAGCCATATTGGTATTAGAGGTAATGAAGAAGCAGACCGGGCTGCTAAGATGGCTCTATCATAAGAACCATCGGATTTTAAATTACCTTTTACTGATTTTAAACCTTGTATCAAAAAGTACCTACATCAGAAGTGGCAGGCGTCACGGGATGATGCAGTCAATAACAAACTTCATGCCATCAAACCAACCCTGGGAGAATGGTCTCCTTCCTACAGAACTATCCGTAGGGAGGAGGCTGTCATTGCAAGAATCAGAATCGGTCATACATACATTACCCAATCCCACATACTGAAAGGTGAAGATCCACCAGAGTGCGTTTCTTGCAATGAGCCATTCACTGTTAAACACTTTATGACCGAGTGTTCCGACCTGCAACCTACGCGTGTTAAATACTATAATGTACATGACATGAAGGAACTTTTTGATACAATACAAATCACTTCTATTTTAGATTTCCTAAAGGAAGTAAATCTCTTTTTTAAACTATAACTGGTATGCCATCACCTAGAATATTTTTAATGCAAATATCACCTCTTATTCACAACATCTTATCGTCAACATACACCATTTACATCTCCCGTTGATTGGGAAGATTCATATTTTTTTGTTACCAACATCTTACCATTTTATATTTAACTAGTATGGCTTTTTATATCGATGGTCTATGTTAAACCTTTCTTATTTTTGAACATCTAACCTATTGTATGACGCTAAATAGCCTAAAAGTGCTGGTGCGCCGTTAAAATTCAAACAAACAAACAAACAAACAAGCACAAATCGACAAGACTGCACGAATAATCTCATGTTCCATTAGGACAAATATCTTTGACTGTATGTTATCTTTCTCTTTCATCCTTTATCTTCAATGGCCTATAAGGTGCTTATATATACATACATACATATATATATATATATATATATATATATATATATATATATATATATATATATATATATATATATATATATATATATATATATATATATATATATATATATATATATATATATATATATATATATACATATATGATAGAGAGAGATACGAGTTTAATTATTCTAAGGATTTTAACATTTATTTTACACTTTGCGATTGACAGAAATTATGTTCTATCTTACTGTGTATTCAGTGCTGATGCACCATTGAACCATGCACATATATATGTTCACGTCTTTAATCCTTCGCTGAAACTGTGGTTGTAATTAAACGACACGTAAAGTATATTTCAGAACAATTGGATTCATTTGCACATTAAAAAGGCTATAGGCTTTTGTACACGTCCTGCGCAAACTGACATTTAGAATGTTTACATACCCCACAGTGAGCAGATCCTGGTCCCAGGATTAGTTGACACTGCATACTGGGGGAGTACTTCTGTCCAGGAAGTTTCGCCATAAACTTGCTCCACTCGGCCAACTCATCAGGGTTGTAAAAAAATTTCATGGTTAAATCAGGTCTGAAATGCGACAGGGATTGGTCATCGTGACAGTCACAGAGAGAGAGAGAGAGAGAGAGAGAGAGAGAGAGAGAGAGAGAGAGAGAGAGAGAGAGAGAGAGAGAGAGAGAGAGAGAGAGAGAGAGAGAGTGGGTGTGAAATGTATTATCCTATATTTATATATGCATATGACGCATACTTGGTAACTAGTGTCCTCTTAAAAGCCTCTACGGAACAGTTGGAAAATATCCAAGGGTTTCTGGAATATTTCTTGTCGGGATCGAAGATTGGTGGAGAGGGAGCCATAATAAAGAAATCGTCTGCTTTACAAGCTGCGGCAGTATCGTCTCCGTCATGTACAGCTCCAAGGCTATAACAGAAAATACAAGGAAGAAATATAATTTCCATACACAAGACATAACTTGTATTGAACACAATGTATAGAGACGACAGAGCCCTACAGAATGTCAAGAACGAAGAGTTAAAAATAAATAATTTAACTGTTTATTTCTCAATAATGCTCGTCACATATTTTAGATAAGAGGTCAATTAAATTCCTAGAGGATGAAGGTCAAGGATCATACACAATATCTGGTAGAATTGTGTCCCGCATCGACAAAATGATCAAGTATAATTCAAATAAACTTCTCTTTCAACGAATTATCATTTTATTTAACATTATGCACATAATTTGAATATGTGCACATAAACAGTACAATTGTGTGGATGTAGAATGGTCGCTTATGGAATTCATACACATACACACACATCTAAATATATACACTATCTTCTTAAACATTTATACGTAGAAACACTTACGCACTAAATCGTATACGAAGTAAGGTAAGATTAAAAAAACACAGTTTCAAAAGATAGATTTTCCCAAATTCATAAACCAGACATCGAAAGTGGTCTCTGTCTGTCTGTCTGTCTGTCTGTCTGTCTGTCTGTCTGTCTCTCTCTCTCTCTCTCTCTCTCTCTCTCTCTCTCTCTCTCTCTCTCTCTCTCTCTCTGTGTGTCCCTCTCTCATTATCCTAATGTGTATACACGTATGAATGTATGTATGCATGTATGTATGTATGTATGTATGTATGTATGTATGTATGTATATATATATATATATATATATATATATATATATATATTTGTGTGTGTGTGTGTGTGTGATTCAAGCCATAACTGATTAATATGCGCTCCTGAGGTAAATACTATATTTAGATCGACCGATCGTCAATAGAAATAATTGTTCTTTTAAAATCGGCCTAAAACGTCATGTACAGTTGTCTCTCTCTCTCTCTCTCTCTCTCTCTCTCTCCCTCTCTCTCTCTCTCTCTCTCTCTCTCTCTCTCTCTCTCTCTCTCTCTCTCTCTCTCTCTCTCTCTCTCTCTCTCTCTCTCTCTCTCTGTGTCCCTCTCTCATTATCCTAATGTGTATACACGTATGAATGTATGTATGCATGTATGTATGTATGTATGTATGTATATATATATATATATATATATATATATATATATATATATATATATATATATATATATATATATATTTGTGTGTGTGTGTGTGTGTGATTCAAGCCATAACTGATTAATATGCGCTACTGAGGTAAATACTATATTTAGATCGACCGATCGTCAATAGAAATAATTGTTCTTTTAAAATCGGCCTAAAACGTCATGTACAGTTGTCTCTCTCTCTCTCTCTCTCTCTCTCTCTCTCTCTCTCTCTCTCTCTCTCTCTCTCTCTCTCTCTCTCTCTCTCTCTCTGTGTGACCCTCTCTCATTATCCTAATGTGTATACACGTATGAATGTATGTATGCATGTATGTATGTATGTATGTATATAAAACGTCATGTACTGTTGTCACCCATCCAATGCCCTAACAATATTTAAATAGTTTATCCTCACATTCTACAAACTGAGTAGAGTTCTCAAATATGTTTCATTAGCATGCAGCAGCATTATTACATCAATATCAATATGTCGGTTTTGAACTTATTTTAAGAGTAATACATATTGCCTAGAAAAAATTGTAATATTTATCAAGATGAATATCCCGGAAATAAATCACTTTTCTCTATGGTGTATTAAAATAAACTATATTATATTCTGTTTCATGTATTTTATTCGTATATTTGTAGTAATCAAATAATATTAAATATTTTCTCTAATTATACCAAAAGAATTATTAAAAGACAACAAATTGATATAAATAAATGTCGTTGTGTTCCAATTTTGTAAAAGTTAGGTCACAACTTATTTCATAGTTATATGTATTATCTTCTAGAGTGGTGAATAAAATGTATTTATAAATGTAATTATGATACAATCTGGGGTAATAAATTGTAGCAAATCGGAAACAATTGCTGTGTATTTCGATTTACGTATGTTATGTATATTACACTGTTGTACCCCAAGTGTTATATCTGACATATGAGCTACTGCTTTATATGGAGAACACGGGGAAAACAGATAGAACTTTTAGTCAACATTTGTGCATATTGTAACAAAGAATCAACTAAAGCAGAAATAAATAGAAAGCATGACAACGCGCGTGACTGATATGGTTTAAAAACGTACTTGCCTATGACCAAGTTCGTGTGCTGCAACGTTTGTCGCACTAAAATAATCAGATGAATGAACAACCTCAACTCTATAACCAGGAACACAAACCATTCCTACGTAGGAAAAACCTTAAAAGAATTACAGAAAACATTTTTAATCAAAGATGCCGTTCAGATATATATATATATATATATATATATATATATATATATATATATATATATATATATATATATATATAAGAGAGAGTTAGTGAGAGAGAGAGATTGTAATGACATTTATAATACTTTGCAATATTTCTCCTTTCAAGATAGTGTTTTAGCTGCTACTGAGACATAACGTCATGTAAAGGAAACCTGTATGGTTTCACACTCGTAGTACAGTTGATCCAATGGTTCTAAAGTCTTTAACTCTGTTCAACTTTCTTCAATCGGTTTTTTAATGGTTTAAATATAATGTGTCATGATCGCAATATTACGACTTGCATTTATTGTATTACACCTTTTACAAAGTATTTAAGATTATTTTTATATTATTATAATGTGTAGACTGACTTACCTAGTGAAAGTTTAAACGAAAATCATAAAAATATGTGACTAATTCAGTGAAAAAGAGTAGTTATTAAAAATTAAAGTTTCATATAATATTTTAATTATTGATTAAATACTTATTCATTTATATGTTTATAAGTATTTTTCCCGTTTTAATTTTTGTACTGTATAATTTGAATTTGTATTAAATGTTGAACATGATTTAATAATATATCAAGTTATAATATATTTAAAATTGTAATTGATGCATCATATAAATATTAATATAGTGGCTTATCTCAATTTCTTTATAAATGTTATATATAGTTTTCAAATGAGATATATGTATCTTTCATAATTATTAATTGTATCTATACCAATATTTTATATATTCATTTTCCCCAAGTAAATTATTCGTTAAAGAATAAAACAATTGCGCATGGAAAATATTGTTTAAGACGCTATCATGTTGTTTTAATAGTGTTTATAACAAATGATCACTTAGAAAAATAATTATATTTAATGAAGTAAGCAATGAGATTGTATTCACATTGTACGTGTTGGTGTTAGTAATTATATAATTTGCTTTTCGTGAACTAATTTAATGTTAGCCTAGTTTGATAAGACAATACACTCAACATATAAATATGTATAATTATGCTTATATTCTTGTTATAATAATCTGTCAGGAGAAAGTCACGCCTTCCTAATTGAAAGTCATATTTTGTTTTCTACACATGCATTGCCATGATAACACAACTAGATTGTATATGTCTGTACGTAAAAGTGCGTGCATGTGTTTTTCAACTGATTAAAAACGGCTTTTGAAACCATTGAATAAACACTATCCAAACTAGGGAATCTGAGCTGATCAATATAAGCTATCAAGTATATATTTTTATATTGTATACATTTTGTGTTGCTCGTAACGCTACCATGTTTAGTTTATATTCTACGTTTTAGTTCCATCGCATGTACGTCCATTAGTAAACGAAAGCTTTTAGTTCTAAATTCTGAGTGAATTTGCTATCAGCAACAATTTTTTAGTATTAAGGTTAATTACTAAGTTAAAAAAAAAAACAAGGTTCTACGTACACCTGAAAGCAAACTGTTAAACAAACAGAAATGAAAAATAATGAATCAGTTTAATATGGTTAGGCCACTTTATGGCATTTAATACGATTGTACACTTTAAACGTATTATAACATGAATACTGAGAAAAATCCATTGTCTATGGCTGATGTTAGGAATATTATGCCAGGCACAATCAAACATTTTATGCGTGAGGGTTTTGATGTAAGTATAAATCGAATATCCCGGTTAATATTTACGAACTGAGAATCAAATAATAATACTAAATACTAAAATGGAATGTCGTAACAAAGAACGATTTACGTAAACGTACACATTCTTGGAGATTTTAACCGCTAACATTAATCTGACATTGTGTTCGTAATACGTAAGTTATCGGTTCGACTTTGTATGTCTAAAATGATAGTACAGTCTTTACATCACACGTTCTGTAAACATTTTCTAGCAAATGAGTTGGAAACAGCTTGAGTATACCATCATGTTTAATGGTTAGTGACTCCAAAAAAAATAAACCAATCCATGGTGTGCATCTTGGATAATATAATTGCTATGATACGTTTCACCGAGACGTAGTGAAACAGAAAGATGACGAGAGAGAGAGAGAGAGAGAGAGAGAGAGAGAGAGAGAGAGAGAGAGAGACTGTATTTACCACCAATTTGAGTACTTCTCATGTTACCTTGATACATCGTGTATCTGAATAAAAAAAAATAGTAATGTGTATTTGCACAACATACCGTAAACTGCAATGCATGTTTAAATTGTTTTGTTTACTTGACCTTTTCTTGTTCAGTCACAATAGAGTAGCAAATGCTTAAATACCTTTGTTATGTTTGTTAGAGTTGTCTACCAATTTGTATGATTAAGGTCTAGCTTTACTTAAAATCTTTGAATGTTCTGTAAGAAACCCTTCGATCTACATCCCGGTCATTTTATTATAGGACTAGTGGTGGAACATTTTGGATGATTTGTGATTTATTTCAAAATCCAGTACGTCCCTCATAATATTTTACTTTCTGGATTTTTCTAAACATTTCGGTTTTGTTATTTTTTTACAACTGATTTTAATGCCTTAGAATCTAAATAAACATTGAGGCCTAGCGTGGAATTTGACTTTAAACAAATGAGATAATACAATAACTTTGAAATTTATATTGACATTATTTCGTTACATTCGATGTAAAAGGAAACGGTTTTAATTTAGCATACGTCATAAATATTACGCAAAACACGGAAGCGTTATGAATGCACTCTTTCCGGCAAACAAATACTAACGAAGAATAGCACTCTTTGTAAAAAGGACGAGTTGTCTGAGGTTCTCATATACTAAGATATCGCATGCAAAACCTTCTATAACAAAGGAAGAGATAATTAGGTCGTATTTATTCAAACAAAATGTTCGAATCTACTGTTTTCAGACTGATTAGTAAGTCTACAGTTTGCTTTGAATCGAAATATTAATAGAACAATACAGATAAATACATATAAAAAAGATTTAGGAAAACGTCAGGTCCGAAAACTAGATATAAAAAAAACATATTGTAAGAGATAGAAGAATCATTATCCAAGAGAATAACATAAATGCAGATTGAGATAAGGAGTTACAGCAATACGAAGGGAAGCATATCAACAAAAGAAACAATGTTAACAAAAGACTAGCTTTTAAACTGAAAGAAGTACATAAGGACATTCCAGATTTTGATGACATCGCTGAAAACTTGAAATGGCCTAGGCAGCCATATACTTTTGTATTATGTAGCGAATGTTAAAGATCCTCAAGTTTATACTTCAAAGTGTTAATTATGAGTTTATTAAGACATGTATATTGTAGGGGTAATATTTGCAACATCATGCGTATTTACAAAGGTTTACGAAATGACTAAAATATGCTATATGGCAATCGACTCAAAAATTAATTAAATAGGGAAAAATACGATATGAAATTATTTATTTCTTTATTCTTTCTAAATCAACCTGGTCCATCTAAGACATTAAACGTAATTTCAGCAAAACGTAATTTCAAAATAAAATTCAACGTATTTCGGTGTGGTGACTCACTAACTACTGTTATATTTTTTCTTTATTCATGTCATCTTGCTCATGACTCGAGCTTGTTCATACATATATGAATTCAAAACAATCGGTCACGTCACTTAACGACGGATAGTAGTCTTCGAACAGTTCTGTTGATTGAAATAACATTGGGTAAAAAAAGATGTTTAGAGCACAATGATTACGTATAAAATACATAGATTGCATGCGTTTTGTATATTGGAAACAACATGAAATCAACATTCTGCCAATTTTCTTCGCTACGTTTTGTACTTTGAAAAGGCCAAGTCCACGTAACGTTAAGTTTACGATGGGCTCGATTTAATGATTGACTTCTGATAAATATGTTTCAATTACTAAAATTATGATATATAAGTTCTACTGATAAACGAGCAATAACTCCAGGAAATAGGATATAAATTATATACATTAAACGGCCTATATTTAATTTGTGTAATTTTAATTTAGCAAGTACTTTATCAGATAATGATCCTAAATCAATGCAAAAAGCAAAACACAGACGTGAAACCAAGGACCATTTCAAATTATCAAAAGCGACATTAACCTTTTCAGGAATACTCTACAGAGATTTAATATTAGATAATACGCATACGTTTAGTTAACAAGCAAAATTATGCTGGCAAATGAGTGATGAATTATTATGTGTTACAATGCACACATAATTTGAAACGATCTCACAAAAATGCACGAGATGATGATTGAAGCACTTAAAAGTTATTTCAATATAGTGAAGGTGACGTTCACTTTTCCACTGCACGTTCTAATTTCATGTTGAACGGGAGATACAAAAGTTGGGAGAAAATATGAATCCTTATTTATGGGAAACGTTTAGGATTTGTCCCCAAAGAATAATATTCGCAGTAATTGTCCTTTGATAAAATGTCTTCTGTTTATATAAAATCCTTCTATACTAGACTTGACTTGTTTCATTAAGAACACATCTATTCCATACATGGTTATACACGTGAACTAGTCCTAAAACATAGTAACTCATAGTCTAGTATTTAAACAAATTGCATTGCATCTGCATGCCATCCATCGGCTCATTTCTAGTTGCATTACAGCATTCTATTAGGCTACATCTTCTTAAATAAAAGTGAATGAATTGCTTTAACTAAGGCCATACATAGGCAAGCAAAGAGTACTTATCTGTAAAACCTTAATATTGCTCCTAATTGCCTTATCTTGTTTATTGTTCCCTTTCACCCTTGTATCCCACGAACGTGCATCAGATCACCTCTGCATTATCTGCTATCTCGACGTATCAGTTCCTATCTCTCTGTTACTAACAGAAACCTCCGTATGATAAAAACAACCAAATTCAAGCATGACATCCATGAAAACCTAACAACTTACCTACATCCTACAGCAAAACAACTCGACAACTGCCTGCGTACATTCCTTTAAAAACATTCCTCAGCCACCAAATGCAGAGCATCAATAAAAACGCATTTTCCATGGTATAGCAGTGTTAGAGACCAGCTTCGCACTTCTATAAGACATCGCCCAGAAACAGAGAGGCTTTTTCATTCCACCACACTCACTATTCATAAACAAATCTATGAAGCCGCTATGAAGAACGTCACAAACATAGTCCATTTAACAAAATTATTCCACTACAGTACTAACCTCACGGAGAGTAACAGCTGCAAAGAGCCTTTCGAGATAACTAACAAAATAATGTCAATGAACAAATTTACACCACTTCCAAATATCTTCTCTCCAGTAGACTTTCCTTATGTATTTAAAAATGTATTCCTTGACAAAATATAAATCATCAGAGGTTAGCTTGCCAACTCAATTTCAATAGGCCAGTCACCATACAGTTATGATACATAATTTCAGCGACAACCAGTAGGGGTTTTTGAACCTGTATATAGTGAATTATAACATAAAATCGTAATGAAGACCTCACCAATGTTTTGTGAACTTGAGCCAATTCAAATATCACTGCTTGAGTGATTAGACCCAATATTGCCTGCACTAACTCATTGTATCAATATCTCTCTCTCATCGGGTGAATTCGCATGAATTTTCAAAACTGCCATCATAAGGTCTCTGCTGAAGCAACCAACATTTGACCATAGTGATTTAAAGAACTACCACCCAGTTTCTAATATCCAATTGATATAACAAAATCTTAGAAAGTGTTGTTATAATCCAACGTGTATCTTTTTTGAATTGCCACAGTACTAAAACTACTTTTCTGCAAGTATTTAATGACATTCTCTCTGCTTTGAATAGTAGAAAGATTACTGTCCCTACCCTATTTGATTCTTCAGCAGCATTTGACACAATTTACCATGATATATTACTTCAACGTCTCCAACATGTATTAGACATCATTCAGAATATAGCCCAGAATATAGCCTTACAGTGGTTTAAGTCCTACATAGTCAACAGGACACAAATTGTATCTACAAATGGAATACATCTAGGCAAGTTGACTTATGTTTTAGTGTTCCCCAGGACCCTGTTTTCATCATTTTATACACTCAGCCGCTAGAAAATGTAATAAATCATCACCAAGTGTCTCACCAATCGTACGCTTATGACACCAAAATATACAAGTCTAGCCACCTAACTGAAATTGATGCTGCCATCCATGGAGTAGAGAGGTGCATTTTGGATGTGAAATAATGGATGACATTTACAAATTGCAGATAAATGATGATACAAGTAAGGCTATTCTGGTCACAACACAAATACATTCTATTTCACTTCCTTTACCTCAGACAAAAAATATCAACACCAACATTAAATTCACACAGTCAGTACGAAACCTAGGAGTTACTCTAGACAGTACCCTCATATTGTACCATCATATCATGAACATATTCAGATCTGCATATACTGAAATAAGACGCATACGCTCCATTTGCAAATATGTTTCAGTTTATGCTACTTAAAACACTTGTTTGTTCATTAACACTTTCGAGACTGTTGGAATATTGTAAGTCGATTCTGTCTGTTTCGACACTATATCTATTCCAGAATATTCGCAAAGTTCAAACACAGCTGCTCAGATCATCTTTAGAGTAGCTCGAGCAGAGTCCACCTGACCAATGGTCTGCAAAATACACTGACTATCAATTCCATACTTAGCAAAACACAAAATGTGTTATCTGTGCTATGTTTAACTGACAGACACCAGTCCAACATACCTGTCCGGCCTCACCCATATGTATACACCAGCAAGATACGTACTCTCTTCTTCTGACAATTGTATACTCATTGTTCACACTATGAAAACGAAGTCATATAGACAGCGTTCATTTGCATACCAGGGCAAGGCGATGTGGAACAAATTGCCCATTGAAATCAGACACAAAATCACAGTTGTCCCTTTTAAGTGTGCTCTTAAAACTCTCCTTTGTCTACTGCAGGAACAAACTGAGAGACCTAATAATGTTTTGCATCTTATACGTTTCCAACATGTCTTATGTTTTCCAATATCATGATTTCTGTTATTTGTTTTTCTGTAGTGTAGTCGTTTCATTATAGATGTTGTAAAGCGCTTAGAGCTTCTGAAGATTAGTGGCTATAAAAGGTCCTCATTATTATTATTATTATTATTATTATTATTTTTAGCGTTACAGGAGATAACATATATATATATATATATATATATATATATATATATATATATATATATATATATATATATATATATATATATATATATATATATATATATACTATGTATGGATCAAATGCATAGTTTGATGTCAGTTAAAGGATATAGACTTATGATCGATTAAAATGATTTATCTGATATGCGATTAAACCTAAAATACATTATGACCATATCCTGGCGTAAATAATTACATACATTATCGAAAGTAATTCAGAAAATTGTTCAGTACTGGATCAAATGTATTTCAAATTGATCTCACCTTTATCACATACCTCTACAATTGCTTCGTCATCCAGTGAACATAGATTGTGTCATAATAACACAATTGCATGTTTATCACAAGTAATTGAACTTTCATAGGCAATAGGGAATATGCTAATATGTATTAAGCTTAATTGAGAAAATATTAAACTGCATATTTACAGCTTTCGTAACATGTTTGAATCTTCTACTATTGTATCATGAACGTAATCATTATATTCCCAATGTAAATGCACTTACCGAGTAAAGAGTATAACTTGGTCGTATTCTTTCATGTAATTTAATGCACCCGATAAGTCCAAGTTAGACAGATCAATAAGATAAGCGCTTGCATTAATCATTGATGTTCCGTCAGCTAATTCCACCCGAGACACATTGTGTGGAAATTGTGTCTGCAACTTTAAAAGAAGGAAACGCAAGATAATTATTTCGATTGAGGTTTTCCTCTATTGTTGCTAGTTACAAAATATCAATTGAAAACTAGCCATAGGAGAATATGAAGCATACATAATTAACACATACAAATATAATATTGAATAATACATAATTAAAACATAAAAATTTAATATTGAAGCATACCTCATTAAAATACAATCATAATATTGAAGCAAACATACTTAAAACATACCAATATAATATTGAAGCATACATCATTAAAACATACAAATATAATCTTAAAGCATACATAATTAACACATACAAATATAATATTGAAGGATACATCATTAAGACATACAGATATAATATGATTTGCAATAAAGAAAGTAAAAGATAGAGATGACTAGGAAAAAAAAAACAGAGAGACAGTAGAACGGTTAAAGCTATCATAAAAATTCCACATCAGAGATACAAACACAATCACACATTGTGCCATATGAACTAAATCTGACGTTTGAGTTATTTATCTCATGAGATCTATCCATCCTATGTGAATTGTGTGTTCAAAGTCAACTATACACACCATTTGTACTATATATTATATTTGTACTATATGTACAATTTGTACTATATATAATATTTTGCTACATATTATATTTATACTTTATATACTATCTTTACGATATTTTTCTTTTTTATACTATATATTCTACTTTCACTATATATTATATTGTACAAAAATACTAATTGTACTATATATATTATTTTTACTAAAAATTATATCTGTAATATAGATAAGATTGTTTGATTATGATCTTTAAATTAACTTAAACAAATTTTCAATCTTATCGCAACGATGTCTGAAATGAGGCAGTGTATAGTGACGTCTAGCACTGGATATTATTGCCGAAGAAATATTGCATGATGTAACACCCAGTCACACTATCCTGACACCAGGCCGAAAAGTCCTAACACTAAACGTTTAATGCTGAGAGTCAAGCGAGGCAACTCTTAGCACGATTTTTGTAAATCTTTGGTATGACTCGGCCTGGGATCGAAAACTCGATTTACGCGGCGGAAGCCCTAACAACGTGGATACCATTTGTAATATGTATACTATATGTACTATGTATGCTATTTTTACTATGCATACTAGTATGAACATATATATACATATATATATATATATATATATATATATATATATATATATATATATATATATATTTTAGTACATTACCTATATATCCAATATGTATACAACTCTGATTATATGTATTTAAATGAAAAATGTTTCGTTATGACTAATGAAAATATATTTATGTTTGAGAGTGAAATACTAAATGCAAAATTCCCTATAATATTAACTGAAAGAACGGTACTTATATTAAAACATATCTAAGGTAGTATTATTGTGCTTGAGATGAATTACTACATCAAAGTTTCTTCCAACCTATTCGAGAGTTTGTAGCTGAGACAAAAGGACTGTGTATCATTGAACCACGAATTGAATCAAAGTTTAATCGTCTAACTCATCCAGTACTATCTAGTATATGCTGTATGCATTTGAGTTTATCCCACGAAATACAGAAATGGTAGGTTTATATATTTAGAGATACAAATTATGGCAAACATAATGGTCCGCTACACGTATCTCTTATTGCGGATCATATTGGATCAATAAGGGCATGTTGTCGCAAACATTATGAAAACGTGGACGTAATAATTTCAATATGAAGCTGACAACCGTTTGAACGCTTCAATGTTCAACAATTCTGTAAAGATCTCACACATAATCGCTCCATATGGTGCAGTTTTATACATACTTGAGCTACACACTGTAAACTGACAACAATTATAAATGTGGTGTTGAATCCTAAATATGAGAACGTCAAAATGTTTTCAACAAGAATGAATAATATCAGTGCGGTACTATATCTAGTATATGCTGTATGCATTTGAGTTTATCCCACCTTCAGCGCCGTAACACTAACTCTTTGTAAACAAATTCGATGAAAAAAGCAGTACAGATAGATAAACTGAAAATGTAATGAGTAATAAGACAATCTAATTATTTCTCTGATAAAAGTATCAACGATAGTTCTAGATGATGAAGAAAATTATGCAAACGTATCAGTAGCAGAAATCCTAACTTTAGTTAATGAAGATCTAGTCTTTCTTATCATAATGTTACAAGTTTAGAATGAAATATCTGACTTTTACCGGGTGTTCACCCACAACATGTACATACTACCAAAAGCACTTCATCACATATACATATTCAACGGATCAAAACATATTACCTGGAAAACTACGAATCCACGAATCTTGACACGTATTTCAATATCAGGATCGTTTATTCCTGTGTAGAGTTGGTCTACCTATGAAAAGGATAAAGATAATTTGTATAGCGAGTTTAATTTTTATATCTGGCATGAACGTGTGCAAATTACTGTTTTTACTTTCAATTCCTTCTCAATGGCTATGCATTATTTTATCGTTTAGCATATGTGCAGACTGAAAGCAAAAATATGACCCCCGATACAAAACCTGTATTACAGTCTTACAACTTAAGGTGTTTACTGAAACGACCAGACTGCAATCGACTGTGTCACTCTACTATGATCTACTTAAACTAAACCATACTAAGATGTGAACTACTTTCGAAATAATTACATTTTGCGTGTAACGAGCGATTACACAGAGATTTATTTCTGTCCAGATTAATGTTGCTCGATTCCTTTCTATGGCGTCTCGTTTTCAGCACAGAAATTTAGAACATACATAAGCTGAACATGCATTTAGTTGTTACGTTAAAAATACTTACACCGTTCATAATATATGAGAAATATCTTCGTACGTTCTTAAATGCCTTAGATATCCTTCTGTTGGTATCTAATGAGTCGTTTACCAACGTTAAATATCTGCAGGTGGAAAGTATACATGCATCAATGCCAAAATATACATATCGAAATATTTACCGTATACCTACATATCTACATACATACATACATACATACATACATACATACATACATACATACATACATACATACATACATACATACATACATACATACATACATACATACATACATACATACATACATATATATATACATTGACGAAAAACTCAAACCAAAATCGATCAATTGATTAAAAAAGAACCTGTTATGTTTACCATTAAAAATGGTACAACTCCCACAAGATTATTCTCTTCAAAATAGAAGAGAGAACATAACTAGATACCACCACCGTAATTTGAATTCGGCCTCTTTTATGTTTATATTTAATGTTTATCCTTCGTGCTATAGAAACAAATACATTATGTTAGACTGTTTGCATCAGTGCAGTCGAGTAATTAATTAATGCATATAGTTGCACAAAATTCAACAATGAATGTCAATATATATTTAGCAAACTAAACAGATCATGTAAGCAAATTAGTTAATATCAAAGTTTAAATAAAGAAATCTTTTATATGGAAGAGAAAAAGAAATGAATATAATATAAAGTGTTTGCCAAATAGGTTAGAAACACACTATATCCAAGCGAAATTCCTGAGACAGATAAGTTAATATTTTGGGTAGCTGACGATTATGTACGTGTAGAACAAGTTCTTGCAAGATCGGGAACATAGGTTTTGATGCTAAGTTGTCTAAGGAAAGCGTTTTCCTTCTTTTATCAAATGTATATACGTGTATGATTCTAAACGATACACACTAAATTGGATTTTATGGGTTGTATGTGTAAAAATAGGACATAGAGCTAAATTTCATATTGACATATAGAAGTCGCATTGTCATTTATATTCCTAGTCGAAATACGCTATACTATATATATATATATATATATATATATATATATATATATATATATATATATATATATATATATATATGTTGGTGTGTACAGAGAGAGAGAGAGAGAGAGAAATAGAGATGTTTGTGAAAAGGAATACTTACAAGTCCCAGACAGTTGAATCTACTACCACGACCACCTTTACTATGTATTCTGTCTTCACATTATCTGTCGATTGAATTTGAAAAATAGGACATATATGTAAAAATAGGACATAGAGCTGAATTTCATATTGACATATAGAAGTCACATTGTCATATATATTCCTAGTCAAAATACGCTATACTATATATATATGTTGGTGTGTACAGAGAGATAGAGAGAGAGAGAGAGAGAGAGAGAGAGAGAGAGAGAGAGAGAGAGAGAGAGAGAGAGAGAGATGGTTGTGATTGTGAGTCAGAAAAAGAATACTTACAAGTCCCGGACAAGTCCCGTACTATTTATCTTCAGTATGATGGAAACTATTAATATAATCTTGAATCAAAAAAATTTGTGACAAAATAAATAACAAACACTTGTCATAGCATTAGTTATTTACTTTCCGTACACTTCCGCTGCAGGTTCGTTTAAGAAATCTAACATGTCTTTAAATTCCAATTAAAAAATCAAAAATATCATTATTATAAAATCTCGTAATTTGCAGTATATTTTAGTTACCTTGCTGTCAACAAAGCGAATACAGAGTTGTGTGTGTATATTTTATGTTCAAAATATAATAGCTTTTACAGACCTTTACGTTCTACTACCATGTCTCTTTCGTTATTTGCTTCGTTTTGTTGAATGTCTTGGCCTCTTTCGACATATAGTTGATCTTTTTGAACTGGCATATCCATTTCTATATTTGACAGCTGCTGTATATATGGTATGTCTCTTTCGATATTGGATTGGTCCTGCAGAACATAGCGTTTGGCAAGAAGATCCGTATTTTCCAAAATGTTTCTTGATGGTATGTCATCTTTGGAAGGTTGAAGATCATAATTTCTTTTGCCGATTTTAATGTTTCCGTTCTATTTGATTCAAAATTATATATATATATATATATATATATATATATATATATATATATATATATATATACATATTATGTGTGTATGTGTCTGTGTGTGTGAAGGTGTAGGAAATCGTTTCGCTTCAATGAGCTCTGTTTATTTCCTTATTCATTTATCTTATCATTTAAAACATCGGTGGTAGTCGAATCTGTGTCATTCCATATAGTTAGAATACTTGCGAACTGTTTATTAGAATGGCCATAAATTAGGAAATGGAATATAATAAACATACCCATTGTGTGGATTACAGAAGGAATTGATATGATTTGTTTAAATTGCAGTTTTTCACATATTTATATCATGCTAACACGAGTGAAGTTGAAATATATATATATATATATATATATATATATATATATATATATATATATATATATATATATATATATATATATATATATGTGTGTGTGTCTATGAAACAATAAGTAGCATAAATATCAGTTATGTATTAAAACTGTAACATAAAGGACCAAAGGATTCGAAAAAGTGTCAAGTCTAATGCATAATTAGCCTAGGTTGAAACTCAAATTTATATCTACATTTTCCACATATTATGTGAGATATGCCTATTGTAAGGAGTCAACTAAAGGTTCCAGTATGTTAATAAATCATATCTTAATTTTACCATCGTCGTATAAAGTTTTCACCAAATATCTTTCAATCCGTATTTGCTCAGACATGGATAGCTTTAGACAATACATTTGTCCCTGCGAGGATTTCTCAATTTTGTGGAACTAGCATCTCAAACTCCATTGATAAGTGTCATGTAGAAGTAGAAGCTTGGTATGTATGTTTACCATCAGCAAACTTCAATGTCATTTTATTATATCTATAAACTCATTTGGACAAAAACAAAAACACTATGTTGAATTAGTCAAGTTAAATTAGGTGCGAAAGTTACAGACATACGTTTCAAATTTAAGAATTATCATTTTTGAACAGAGACTGTAATAGATGAAAAATCAGTGTCGCGCTCTATCTTGGACAACGTCTTGAAGACAATTTAATTAAGGTGGATAATTCAGCTATAAGCAAGGTTTATACTTACATATGAACGTATAAACTTCTAATGATTTATGATTTATGTTTTAATCGTAAGCTAAATTCATTGTGTAGGCTCCAAATATTACGCACTTAATTATATCATAGAAAATTGACGACATAATGATGTCTCTTTTGTGCAGTATATAAGAATATAAGACAAACTATATAAAGAAATTAAAAGTCTTCGTTTCACAATCGTATCTTTAAGCAGATCATTGAACCATATTCATATGACGAATTTTTGTTAAAGAATACCTATCCTAATAAATATTAAGTTTTATTTTCTATGTAATCTTAGATGCTGATCATGTACACATATCATAGATAGATAGATAGATAGATAGATAGATAGATAGATAGATAGATAGATAGATAGATAGATAGATAGATAGATAGATAGATAGATAGATAGATATATAGATAGATAGATAGATAGATAGACAGATAGATAGATAGAAAGATAGATAGAAAGATAGATAGAAACACGTAAATGAATCCTGTTGTACCAGTAAAATATAAATAACTGATTATTATCATTTCAAGTCAATTTAAACTATGATGATAAAGATAGGTGAGATGTCATCTTTTAGATACCAATAATAGCTACACCTTTTTCTAATTACCAGTTCATGACAGGTTATGTACATACACTCTACTGTATAGCCAAGAATTTGACATGCGCTTTAATCATTTTTAAAGCGTGAACAGCTGTTCCCATGCTAAGGAACATACTTGTGTAAGCTGGCGAGCATTATTGAAAGTCAAACCTAATTGGATTGAGACACCAAATTTACTTTATATTTGATATGATAAAACTATACTTGCTATGAGTATGTCACACTGCCCATTTGACCTTTTGACACATCTTGCAGACATGAATGCCCCATTTTTCCTGTCTTGGTAGTAAGCCATATCCTGTTGAAATAAAAACTAATTATTAGATTCCAATTTGTTTAGACATGTAGGTAGTCATTTAAACAAGCCGATAGTTGTACAAATACTTATGTTGACATGTCTGTATTTTTTTTATCTGTATTACTTATTTGGGCAATTCTGTCTGTATAGATATATATATAGTGGCAAGATGTACAATTTGACATTGAGAACTTATTACTTATTACTTGGCACAGTGATGTCCAGCCTGCAGTACGTGCTGATTTTAAAAACATTGACTGATAACAGAGATACAAAAAGATAGATGTTGAAAACGTAAATTATATATGAAGAAATACCGACTTGATTAACGAAAAATGCAATGAATGCGGGTTCATTATATTATTTATTCACACTATCAGACGGAATATGAATATAAACAAACAATTAACGCAGCTAAACATCAAAATATCAGACTGAAGAAAGGTGTATTAAAAAGCATTGTCCTGCGTAATGACTTTTTAGCTGGAAAACTGAAACATTTTGATCGATACGACATTTACAGTATTGTTCTGTAATACTTTTTTGGGCAGGTAGGTCAGTAATAAAGTATAGGGGTAATTAGTTTTATTTGACATTGATTACTTAGTATTGCTTATTTACTGCAGTGCTGTCTATCCTGCATTACATTAAATATATAATAACTGATAACAAAGGATATGAAAGTTAACTATACTTATAAAAAACAGAGAATAGAAATGAAACAATATAGATAATGAAAACATTAATGAACCCGAGTCCAATATATTCACACAACCAGAAGGAAAAACAATTAATGAAGCTAAGCATGAAAATATTAACAATGAAGAAAGTGGCATTCAAAAGCATTGTCCTACATCATGACCGTATATTTAGATAAATGAAAACTGTATCATAGATAAGTCATTTATAGTTTGTTTCTTTAATAATTATCGAGCGTACAATATATAAAATAATAAAATTAACAACAGACGTTATAATATGAGAACCAGGTTTTTTATGGGATATCAGTTGCAAAATGAAATCATTGGTCAGATGCTTGATATATTCAAGCAAAGTATCCTCGACACTGACATATATTTCCAACTAATTCTACATTTCATTTCAGAGCACACATATATAAATGGTGATTAATTCAAATGTCTCTGATATTATTAAATCAACATAGTTCACTCCTGCAATGACCAGAATAGTAAATGAGCATTAATGTGGTTCAGCAACGAATAACTTCACAGAGTGTTAATATATTGATTGCGCACAACCGAGAAATAAAAAATAAAAAAAACCATTAGGAACCAACATAAATAGGACAGTTAACTCTAATTAAACAAAACAGCATGCACAACCAGATACAATGCACAATCTGTATTATCCAGTTACCATTGTACTATATATGCATCTGATAAATATATATTAGTAAGGGTACATATGACATGTGTTACGGCTATTGGATTTAAATCATTTATTTTTTTAATTCTTAAATCTAAATTTGTCATTTAGGGTTTAATATTCATTAATTGGGAAATTATTCTGGAAAGGTCAGTTTGACATAGAATCTAACTGTAAATAAGTTTTCGTCCTTGGCTTGTTGACCTAATTCCTGACCCTGGTTTAGACATTGTCAACAAGCATCTAAAACTATTGGTTAATTTCAAGGACAACGTTTTGTTTTTAGTTCTTAGGTTTAGGAAATATCTAGAGAACGTGATTTTTAGTGAAGGCAGTCTCTTTCTGTGAAAATCACGTAATCACTTGTTTAATTAAAAAACAACACGTATAAGAACTGTTGTTTGTGATAGAACAAATCATTAGAATTTTGGGCTTTAAAATTAACATTTGTGTAATTCGTGTTTGAGTGTTAATATTAATTTTTTTGTTCTGGACTTTGTGTCAATTCATTGAAGAAAGAGGATTTGTTATCTATTTGGAGGAGAAAACATGTGCTCATAATTCATTTGGATGATAATTAAACAAGAACTGCATCACGTGACATTGTCAGCCATTTTGGATTACTGCGTCAAGATTCGAACCTGGAACTATTAAAACATTTATTTATCAGGGCTCTTGCAATTCCATTAGTGGATTATGTTTGTGAATTCTATATTGGATTAATGTTGGGTTTGATTCTCTAAAACTGTAAGTTTATTTATTTTATGAAAATAATTGTAATTAAAAAATTCATTGTTCAGTTTATACAAGCTTGTTAGTTTTCACTCTTTCTGTGTAGCTGCTTATTCGAGCCTAAGCACGTAACACATGGCCATGGACAGTAAGAGAAAACTGACCAGGAAAAGGGTACAATACAATACATAAGAACGTATGTCTACATTCAAGCAGATATTCAACGCATCCAAACATCCATATGTTACTAATGAAATCTATCATAATCATATGCAGTCCACATAGCCCTGATTTCATAAGAACGACCATAAATGGATATCATATAAGCATAGAAATAGCAGAAGCGATCTCAGGGTGGTCCCAATAAATGTGTCACTTATTCCAAAATGTTATCAAAGAAACACCATTGACACGGGGCTTCGAGACATTCATCCATTCACGTCTTAATCTCGTGAGACCAAGCGTATAGCACCCTTGGGGTGTCGTCTGTCTCTGGGTTGTTGGCATCGTCTGTTGTGGCTGTGGATACCTATGCGCGAGTGGCAGTCCCTCTTGCAGTTTGTGCAGACACGCTGGGAAGCCTGAGTTGCTGTGGTTTCTATCACGTGGCCCTTTCTTTCACGTTTCTCTGCTGCCTAGTATCAACGACTGATATACCTTTACTTACTGTCAGTCTCCTGGTGCCTCGGTCCTCGGTCAGTACTTCCCAGCCATAAGGTGCGATGCCACATGCCTTCAGGTCCCTCTTGCATGCATCCTTGAAACGGAGTGAGGGGCGGCCGACTTTTTTTGGTGCCAGTGGCCAGCTATTCATATAGCATGTCCTTTGGCAGCCTCCAATCATCCATGCGTCCGACGTGTCCCAGCCATCGAAGGCGACGTTTGCTCAGCAGGGAGAACATGCTGTGGGGTATGTGCACGCTGCAAGATTTCGCTGTTTGGTACACAGTCTTGCCAGCTGATTTTCAAGATGCGTTTAAGGCACCGTATATGGAAGGAGTTGAGCCGTCGCTTTTGCCTCATGTACGTACTCCAGGTCTCACTTCCATATAGAAGGGTGCAGAGAATGCAGGCTTCGTAAACTTTGACATTGTTTTGCACTGTCAGCGCGTTGTTTTTCCACCCCTCCTGGTCAGTCGTGACATGATGGTGTTTGCCTTTCCAAGCCTTCTGTCCCGTTCAATATCGAACGAGAGAGTGTTGCTGATGCTTGACCCCAGGTAGGTAAAGTTGTCGACTGCTTCCAAGGTGAAACCATTTATTTTGATTGTATGTGCAATGGTGGTATCTTGCATGCTGACCTTCGCTTTTTCCAGGCTGATGGTGAGTCCAAACTGCATGCAGACATCAGTAAAACGGTCTCCCAGTCTCTAAAGGGCTTCCTCAGTGTGTGCCACAAGAACAGCGTCATCTGCAAAAAAGCATCTCCCTGATGAGCAGAGCCCTCACTTTCGTCTTTGAACTCAGTCGTGCCAGGTTGAACAGCCTCCCATCGGACCTGGTGTGTGTGTATATATATATATATATATATATATATATATATATATATATATATATATATATATATATATATATATATATATATATATGCCATCAGTGGACGAGTTAAAGACGTAGGACATAAGCAAGGAGAATAAGATCCTGAATAGGGTTGGTGCCATAAGACAGCCCTGCTTCACACCGCTGTTAGCTGGGAAGGAGGGTTAGAAAGATCCATCATACAGAACTGTAACCCTTCATATCTGCATATAAAGAGATAATCATGCTGCAGAGATTTGAAGATCAACCGATTTTACTGAGAACTTCTTGCTGACGAAGTCAAAGGCCTTGATGAGGTCGATGAACATCATGTAGAGTGGTTGACATTGCTCTCTGCTCTTCTCTTGGAGTTGTAAAGAGAAGATCATGTCTGTCGTCGACCTGCCTGCTCTGAAGCCGCACTGGGATTATGGGTGCACACGGTCTGCCAGCACCTGCATCCTGTTTATTATGATGCGGGCATACACTGTACCAACGATGCTCAGAAGCGAGGATCCCGCTAGCTATTGCAGTCACTGCGATCGACCTTGTTTTTGTAAAGGGTCATAATTGTGGCATCACGTATGTCTTGGGGGACTGCCCCTTCCTAAAAGCAGAGGAAAAGTAGTTCGTGCAGTGGTTGGAGCAGTGTAGGTTTTCCACATTTGATAGCTTCGGGCAGAATACTGTCACTACCTGGTGCTTTGTCGTTTGGTAGGGAGTCAATTGCTTTGCTGAGCTCGATTGGTGGTTCCATCTTTGTTAGGTGTGCGTTGAACCAGTCCTGACTGGGTCGTTCTGTTTTGCCAAACGTGGACATGGCTGTTTTGTAGATGGCACCCCTCATGGCGTTCCACATGCCTGTGGCGTCGTGCTCTGGCAGGTCCTGTTGAGCTTTGTCCAGGGCGGACACATACTCCTGTACCTTGGAAGGGACCGACATCTCTGCGGTGTTTATGCGTGTGTGTCCATCTGGTTTTGAACGGTGTAGTGTCTTTGGCTGTGGTCTCACCCTGCTGATCACAAGGGCATGGTCGGAGTCGCAGTCTGCACTGTGGTAGGTTCTTGTGGAGAGGACGCTGTTAAGTGCAGAGCGCCTGGTGATGACCAAGTCAAGTTGGTGCCAGTGATGGGAACTGAGATGTTTCCATGACACTGTTGTGGCTTACCCTTGGAAAAAGTGTTTGTTATGCACACGCGTATGGCATGTGCACAGTTGCATCAGTCTCTGACCGTTTTCGTTGGTCTATCCTGTACCATGATATCCGAGGCAGGTAGGCCATGATTTGTGATCCTCACATACTCTGGCATTAAAGTCGCCGAGGAGAAAAAGTGATTCGTGTTTGGGGCATCCTTTACTCTGATCATTCAGCAGCCCATATAACTGATCCTTGGTGTCTACTGAAGACGAGAGGGTGGGTGAGTAGACACTAATGATGTTGACAGGACCTGCAGCAGTAGTGAGGCGGATGGACAAGAGACGCACAGGGCCCCCCTTGGGACGTTCAACCAAGCCCATAATATTGGTTCTGATGGCCATGCCCACTCCGTGCTGATGGGGCTGCTCAGATTTGAAACCCTTCCAGAAGAAAGTGTAGTTTTCCTCTCTGAGGGGGCCATTGGAATCTAGTTTAGTTTCTTGGAGGGCAGCTATGCTCATATTTAGCTTGGTGAGTTCTCTATCGATGGCGGCCATTTTCCTGGTGTCATCTACTTCTCTGAGGTCATCGGAGATGCCTGTACAAATAATGCGCACATTCTAGCTTGCAAATCGAAGAGCTGGAGTCTTCTTTATTCGTTTCTTTTTCTATTTGTCTGGTGTGGAATTTTCGTCTGATTGTAATGTTAAGCAACACAACACACTGAGCTCCAAACAACAACTAGAGCAGGCAGGCGATGGCGGGTTAACACCTTATTCACCGGGGGCTGACCGGCCTGAGGCCGGCGGTAGTTGGCCATTTGGATATGTGATCCCTCCCACCGTCAAAGCTGACCCGTGGCGCCCCTTCCCTACTCCAATCGGGTGGGACTTATAGCCCGTAAACTGTCTTGTTTCCTCCCTAAGTAGCGAGAATGGAGTGACCTTTCCAGGGTGCAAGTCTGGGCATGGAATATGGAGATCCTAGGTTGCCCAGGCTTCAGGACACCCCTCTCGTCCTTGCTGGTTTTGTCCAAGGGTATGCTGAGCATGACATTTGGCACCTGTTTGTATGCAGGAGCTACCGTAAGGAAGTCGTAGTCGACATCCATCCGCCTTAGGGGCTCCACTCAGATTTTTTGTCTGGGTTTACTCCCGTAGCAGTGGAACCGTTGGTTTTCAATCAGAGTTGTATTCTTCTAGTAAAATTGCCTTTACCAGGCTAACGAGCTTCATCTACCCGGGTTTGGAGTCAGAGTTTCCCTTCTCTTAGACAGGCTGCCTGCCATGGCTAATGAGACCAGTCTGCCCTCCCAGTTCTACCGCAGAGCACTCGGTCGCGCCAAACAACAGGTTCTGTGAAAACAAGGGTCCCCACGTGAAGGGGCTGTTGTGGACAAAATATTGTAGGAGAGGCTATATGCAAGTAACCACTTGTCCATCAGAACAAGAAAGTGGTCCTGCAGCGATCACTACACCTAGAAAGGAGAGGCTGTGAGAGACGCTTCACTTCCCTTTTCAAGCAGGACATCAGGCCCAGACCTTTCTTCGAGACAATTGCACACATAATCGAGTAAGTTTGCAGTCGATTCTAATCTGCAGCTACATACCTTGGAACTGAAGCTACGTGTAGATGAGGTGAACGTGCAGTGAAAATATCAAAATGATTGAGTGTCTTCTATTTATAAAGCTAACCAAATAAATGTTTCCTAATAATTATGCAACACAGTATAGAACGCACGCACTCGAGATATATAGACACTCAAAAGAAAAATGGAACGTCAAAGAATAATGGAGTCTACATGTTATGACAAGAATACTAAGATAATGAAAGCAAGAGAACATACATAACCAACTGATAACAACTGTGCATTGGAATTGAAGGTATGATATTAAAAGAAGCAACAAATAACATCATGATACAAACAATAGGATATTTCTTCCTTAGGAGTCACTATGATTAGAAACGGAATCGGGAAGAAAATAACGAGCACCTACCTAATGTTAGTAGTTGACCTGAAAATCTTTGAAGAAAAACTGTCGTCAATCTTCAACGTACATACATATATTGAATCTCAAGTGAAATGAATTAACCAACTTAACGCACAACAATCAACCTAATTCAGATTCTTTAAACATTAAATGTATTTTTGAGTTTAAATATAAATGAAAGTCTCCAATAACTAATCCAAAAATCAAAAATCAAAATAGCATTTTTATTGAAAAGGATATGTGAGTTCAACTTTTAAACATATAAATACATATCAATAATTCTACAATATAATTTATTGAAGGGGTCACCTCTAAAGTTCTAACGAGACACATATGATGGCATTAACAAGGTTTGTGCTCATAAATAAAAAAAATCATTTGAACGCTTACCTCCTTTTCCACATCAACCGTCTTTTCCAGAATGGATCGGCCGTCATTTAAATTTCTCACAGTATATATGTCAACATTAGGATCCACATGATAATTCCTCTTTAAGTTTAAATTCAGAGTGTCGGAATTGCGTTTGAGGAGAAAGGACAATTTCTCAGGAAGGTCAGGGTCATCGAGTGATCGCTTGTCTCTCTGAAGTCGTGTGGTTACATCTTTCAGCCAGACTGTTTCTGTTGTTGCTATCAAAATGGAGATAAACGTTCAAAATCAACGAACAAACCACCGTCAGTAAAGACGTAATATATATATATATATATATATATATATATATATATATATATATATATATATATATATATATATATATATATATATATGATAAATAAGAAGAAGGTATTCTGCATTGGAGATGTACAAATAAGATTCAGTTTGAGAATATTGCATTAAATATTCAATATTTATATCTTATGGCTCATTTCAAAAGCTTGTTTCATATATGATTCAGTTGCTTCAAATGTTGCTTAAGAATGTTGAGATGTATACAATTGTGTCACAATTTATAATTCTGTGTAATAATTAATTTTAAAATAGTTATCACTTATTACATGTAATCCTTCCACAGCAAGATTAACAACCGCGGGCAAAAACACTGCACGGGATAGATTTCCTCTTCACTTCAATCATTTTCAATTTGATTTGCAACATTAAAATATTTGAATTCGTTCCTAAAACGATATTTGAAAACAAAGGCAAACAAGAAAGATCGAATACATTTTGTCTATATATGTATATATGTATATATATATATATATATATATATATATATATATATATATATATATATATATATATATATATATATATATATATATTGGTTCGAAATATCAACGATCATTTTTCGTCGCTTGGAATATACATAAAGGATCCCTTTAAAAATGATGTTCTTTTTATTACATTTGTGTCAACATAGATTGTGTGTTAAGAAAAAAGGTCTGAAAAAGTTTATTATCTATTGCGTTTGTATCCCATGGTACTAATAGTTAGCCTGGTTTGTTAGATTGGTGTACGGAGAGAGAGAAAGAGAGAGAGAGAGAGAGAGAGAGAGAGAGAGAGAGAGAGAGAGAGAGAGAGAGAGAGAGAGAGAGAGAGAGACCTACAGACAGACAGACAGACAGAGACAGACAGACAGACAGACAGAAAAAACAGACACAAGTCAGAGACAGGGATAGATTTATACGTACCGATTGGGAAGTATGCTGTGATGCAGAAAACGTATATATATATATTGCTCATCATTGTCAACTCTAGACGAGCTGACACCTATGGTGTTTCTGTATGACTTAACGATGACAAGGGAGCTTATATCTTCGTCTAGTCGGACCTTAATTATGTAATTTATGGCTAGCGTGTTCCGAACACGTATCAAGTTTTGTTTACCGAAACATTTTTTGCTATCCATTTAAAGCATATTGAGTAATGCTCTGAAACTTTAATTACTTGCAATGAAAATAGCTTGAGGATTTTTCTAATATACAGTTGTACCTTTCATGACATTATGTGAAATGGTATCGGATGAGAATATGTTTATATATTCATCTGGCGTAAGTTGTATAATACACAATACAACCTAACATATAGATTGCAACATATGAAATCGTTTTCCATGAAAATAGGTATATTCTCTCATAAACATGAAATAAAAACTAAAAGCAAATAGTTATATAGAAATAATTAATTTCAAAGCGTTAGGTATATCAAAAGAAAGTATGTCTATATTTTGTCTTTGCATTTGTTATCTGTCTTTATATTAGCCATCTGCTTATCTTAACCAAACACAAAGCAATACCTATAAATATATGTGTCGACTATGAAGTTGTATGTGTCAAAAAGTCTGGAAAAAAAACTTAATTCGTACTGTAAATTAAAAAATATATATATAGTTCATTTTCTTGAACCTCATATATTGGTGCAACTAAACCAAATTGATTTCATGGCCAAAGAAAACATGTACATGCAACAGCGGTGGCCTTATTTTGCAATGGTCCACTTTCCTAAACTTATCACCCAATGTCAACAAGTAATCTGTAGCTTGACAATTTAATTTCTAGAAAGTATTTGTTTTTCAATCCGCTGAACATAACTAAGAAAGATAATTGGGTAAGTAAAGATAAGATTCCTCCTGACCACAAAATAGAAGTAATATTACGTGTGTAGCTTAAGTTTACCATGTTACCATTAGAACTCACCCATTCCATGGGGCAGCGATATACTCAGACTATTGATTAAGGTAATATTGCTTCATGGAATTTCTAGAGTTCGTGAGAACATTGTCAGTGTCGTTTGTATTTTAAAGACGAGATACTCATTAACACGATTTCATGTATTGTGTTCTACTGACTGATTTGTTTTTTATTGAGATCTTTGTGTATGCGTGTGTGTTCGTATATGTGTATGGGATTTTGATTCCTTACGTAGAATACAATATTTTTCAGTAATATCAGTAGGATGTCTATATTGCGTCAGTTTATAGTGATGTCTAACACTGGGAAAATAAGCCGCATTAAGGTTGCAAGAGGCCCCACCTTTGTCTCAATTTATTGTCAACAGGCAGACAGTCGCAACAATAAGCTCATAATGCTGAGTGCCGACATAGACAGATGTTAGTCCTATTCCTTTTAAGTACAATTAGATCCAAATATATTATTTCAACATTTAACAGACGTTTGGTTTGGAAAGATTTTGTGATAATGATCCCATTATATTATATCCACACACGCTACCTTTGTCTTGGCCAACATGCAAGGTAATTATGAAATCTCTCTGTCTCTCTCTCTGTCTCTCTCTGTCTCTCTGTCTCTCTCTCACTCTCTCTCTCTGTATATATATATATATATATATATATATATATATATATATATATATATATATATATGCAGTTATACTGTATAACCTTTAACTAGTGTTCTAAGTACGTCTATGCAGTTTTAATCGACACATAAAAATATGCATGTACAGCAACGAGCAATTAAACTTAATTCAATTAGTTTCACGCTAATAACCGATTTTGCAAATGAGAAGTTTAAATGCAATTAAAATATATACCTCAGCAACGGAATTATTATCTTTGAATTATCCAATATAGGCCACCTCGTTCAGTACTAACGAAGTAGAAAAGTAGAAACTGTGAATGACCACTAAATATTAAGAACTTGTTTATTCAGTGTATTGAATATATTAAAAAGAATAATTCGATGTTATGGACTGTTAAAGCTTATTTTCAGACAGACCCAATGATACAATTATATGATGATGTGGCATGTTTGTAGCTCAGTGGTAAATTCTAACCGCCATATCTACTAATATCGCCCACTTAAGGTTATATAGGATTTTGAGAAATCCACCCAGATCATTGAGTGAAAAATTTTCAGCTGATGTAAATCATTGTTTTCGTGATAGTTCAGTGATATTTGTATTTTCAGTACGGATTTCTTTTTTGAAGGTTGAAATGTCGACATGGTGACTGATGTGGCTTTCAGCTTTCTCTAATAGGGATAATTGTAGATAGAACAGACTAATGTCACGCGATAAATCGTCTAATACGTATTTATCTTATCAAATAAATGTAACTATTAAGCTGTATGTTCAGTTAGAAACATGGGTGCGTCAGGCATGTGGTACATGCACCATAATACACCAGACAGTGATAGGTATGATGTATAGTTGACATCCTACACATAGAAATATTAAATATATTGTGTCGTCTGCATCACGCACGTGCAAATAGTGTATATTGTTTTATATTAACCATCACGTATGAGACATTAGTGTCCAATGCGCACCATTAGTCCTAATGTATGCTGTATCGCCATTGCAAATGTTGCAGTTCTCCTTAGGCTCTATCTTCATTCTGTAAGCACATTGAAAAATAGATTCTTTCTCCTGGTAAAGGCACTGTTTACCAAGGACGAGGTAACAAATGTCAAAGCCCACAAATCGTATCCCTCAGCAAACACGAATCCATCTGGAAAACCTAAGATTTAATTAAGATCATGTTTTGCTTTATTGTTTCCAAAGTCTGTATAATCGGTGACTTCATGTATCCCCTTAGTAACTGTGTTACGACGCCAAATTGTTGGCACGATATAAATACAAGCAATTTTAATTTAAAAACCATCCTTATCTTAAAGATTTGATTATGTTGCATCTAAATCTCAATTAAGAACAAAATCTGTTTTGCTCTTCGTCTTATTTGATAACACTTCAGACAACACTTGTCGAGCGTCCTAGTTTGAATGTGCGTATGTGTGTGATAATTGACAAGAAATTTGTAACAATCAGCAAAGTACTGCCGCAAAGGTAAATCATTTGAAGCATCATTATTTCGAGTCACCATCTTTATTACAAGAGTTTAATCGACGCAAACGTGAATGTAATACATGAATAAGGCGATAACACATTTGTTACAAATGATACATATGTTGTTACAATTCAATGTATGTCATAGTACTGAAATGGTTATAAAGATCATGTTCAAAGTATCGTGAATTAGGTTTTCCAGATGGATTCGTGCTTGCTGAGGGAAACGATTTGTTCAGACTTGTTAGAGTGCGTTTTATGTATAAAGCGTCCTGTTTAAAGGACACAACACATATCATGGCAAGATATATCCCTGTATTAGCACACAAAAGCTGCCTAATGAGCACGAAGTTTGCTGTGTAGGAGCTGGTAAAAACCACAGTGGAAAATAATGGCTCAACCAGTTTAAAATATTCATACGGTTACGACAATAGAAGCAAAGCTGAAAGTTTCGTATATCGACCATGCAAAGCTCTACCAATGTTCAATTACGTTCCCGATTGTAGTCTTATGCATCTTTTGTCATTCAGTTAGTAGGTGTATTTGTCGAAGTAAGTCACCAAAGGTAAATTGTTGTAAGGAATCTTATTAGGTTTTCCTTCAAACTTGTGATGATACAGCCAAATGAATACAGCAGTAAATATTTTAACAGTGATATTCGCGACTTTTTCGCAGCCGATAACAGTTGGATGTTCTTTGAAGAAGCGTTTCAAGGAACTGAACAATTCAATGTCTGTGATGGCTCTGTTATTTGCAGTTACCATTGTACTAAAAAAATCAATAAGTTATGAAATGCGTCGTAACCTGCGTGGACATTATGGTAAGTTAACATTGCAAGCTATTGGATCAGCATCAAAGCGTTAGTACGTGTTATTCTAAAAAACACTGAACAGTACACGGAGTTTAGGTTTTGACACTGACTGTTTATTTATTCGACACATTTTCTTAATTCGTCAAATGATGAGTAAATGTGCAATATAGCCGTTGAATACATAAACATAACTAGACGATATGATGACACCAATACTTATCGCTTTATGAGCTAAATCGTGTATCCTCGGAGGAACAAAGAGATAGGTACCAGAAGAGACATTTTCGGGCGATACTCAGATCCAGAAGACATTTAATAAAGATAAATATGCCACTCCCCTCTTCCTTATATATGTATTATATATGTATTATATATGTATTATATATGTATTATATATGTATTATATATCTGACCATCACCGCATTTAGTAAAGAAAATAAACAATAACTTCCGCCAGAGTTTTTATTTAAAATTGTCGTTCCAATTCAGTGGATTAGAGACGTTCGCAAAAAATTTTCCTGTCAGGAGTATTGCAGGAGTATTGCAGAAAAGTAGATCTTAAATATCCAAAAGAGTAGATGCATTTTCTGAATAATCATTCGTGTCATAATCTGTATAACTAATTAATTTAGCGTGCCTCGTGTTCTTGGATCTTCATATTAATACTATTACGTCACATTAAGAATAAAGTGTTTCATGCTTTTTTTTTTCATTGGTCAGTAATTACTTCTTGCCCGATGATCTCAAGCGCAATTTTCTGTTTGTCCAATACTAATAGTTATAATAATAGTATAAAAGCGGGTCTTTGTCAGTCTCCAGTATGTGTCGAGATCGCCAAGTACAAAATGTCTCAAGCAACCTTAAGATCAGATGTGGCTATCGTAAAGGCAATATTAAGCTGTTTCACTAATTTCATTGCATAAAATAATACTAACAGGGTGTTGTTTTGAGACGTTAATAATATTTCGTGTTTTGAAGGTATTTCTTTTGGAATTTAAATAGAAGATGAATAACTTGCTACTGCTTCTAACATCTCTATCTTTCTTTATCTCTCTCTCTATCTCTCCCCCCTCTATCTCTCTATAAATATATATATATATAAACTTATATATATATATATATATATATATATATATATATACTTTTTATTCTAAAGTCACATACATTATATTGATACGTTATTCCTTTTAAATAATTTGTACTTTTGTGTGAAATTAAATAAAGACCTTTGTTTTCTGCTTCTGAGCAAACCGTTTCGCCAAGATGGATAATACATCATAGAGGCAATGAACGAAACAAGCTTGGTAAACTCTTGTTACCAAACCTTAATGTGAACCAGAATCATATCATTTGGGTGCATCTGCACCAAAACCTTAGAAATATTGAGCACCAAAAAATAGTGTGCACCTACAATAGTAAACCTGGAACCCAGAGTAGTTGTTTTCTATGTTAGTCTCCTCCCCATCCCGCATTTGTATGAATGAATAAAGAATAAACGAGAACATACTCAACACAAATAGTTTGCGTTACTCAATACTAGCCATATTAGCCCTGTATACAAGAAATTACATAATGCACATGATTTGTTTAGTCTTTATTGTTAGTTAGTTGCTCGGCACAATGTTTCGGCTCTGTACAAAAGTTAATACGCATATGTAATTCATAGCCGCTTCATTTTAGTCATCACTTATGGTAACAAGCTTCAATTGTGTTCTACTCACAGATGCAGCTTATACTCACAACACATTTGATTGTAATATGTAGCCTTGGTAATGTTAGCCATGCTACAATTTCACAAACATTTTATATGGGTCACTTGAGTTGCTTGGCTCATCTCTGCCGTCATTAGATAATGCTACCTTCATGTGATGCTTCTGTTCATTAATTGCACCCTTTGAATAATATCATTCTCTTAGAAAATGATAGTATAACCTTAAGTGAAGCAAAAGCTGGTGATAAGACGGACCTTTCACGAGGAGCGATGTGACACAATGTATGAACGATGTAAATATTATCATTAGTTTTGTGTGTTAATGTACGTATGTTAGTATTTTAAATGCTTCGTGCATTTGTGTGGTAACGTGTACTTGTTGATCATGTCACACAAACATTGTAGTGCATACACTTATTAAATTAATATCGACGTACTATTATTACTATGCTGAAACGAAACATGTTCAACAACGACGAATGCTGTTTTCTTCTTCCATCATTAGGGCGGAAAGCTTAAATTATGTTATGGAGAAAAATATTACACATCATGATGTTTGATCCTTAAAGATTACCAATGACAACTAATGAGGTATTATTTGTACATATATAATACGGAAATATTACGTCAACGACCGAGTATATCCGTGATCGTACATTTTCTGCCAAGACTGGAAATTTACTTTATATCAAACTTGTACCTGGAATGGTGGGTATGAAAAACGAAATCGTACAGTTAAACATATTACATAAAATGTATTTTCGCATGTGCTCAACCTACCCTTTATCTTATCATAAAAATCATTAATGTGACCAAATTGTAATTCAATATTTTCTCGGCACATGATCGCTTCAGCGGCCCGATTGGTTTGAGCGTCCGTATTGGATGTGTGAGGATACGGGTTCGAACCGAGTAATACCAAAACGCTATATAAATTGTGCTCACAGCTGCCTCTCTTGGCGCTCAACATTAAGAAGTTAGTGTTATGACTTGTTGTTCTGGAAACCGGATATTTCGGCTGGGTGCGACATAACGCTACATGAATGCAGCCGGATGGTTCAGTGCTAGACATCGCTTTACACTGCGACGATGCAGACATTTCGAAATGACTGAAACATTGTTCAGGCTACGTTAAAAAATAGTATTACCATCACACATCTTGTCTTTATTAAATGCCTGAAGCTTCTGTATATTTATCAATAAAATATAGGATATGACCACGATTTAATTTTGTAATAGTGCCAAGTTATTTGTTTGATTTATTCCAATCCTTATAATAAATTACATGGAAACAAAGACTTATCTTTATAAATATACACCGTATATATTTTTCCTGAGGACTTGTGAATTTAAGAACCTCTGAATACACCAAAAACAACAGCATGTGGCATTGGACTTCAAATTATTCTGCTACAGGTTCTCTTATGCACCATTCTGGTATTTGCACCATAATATAACAAATATTATGTGCTGCAAACAAATTCTAATAGCTAATGACGTATGTTGTTTGTTTATTAAACTTAAAATGTACAACATAATTTCTATAACTTTGATCAATGCTGTTTATTTGACCCATAACATACTTAATAATGGTTTGTATTTCCAAACATGATGTCTGCGCGTAATCGATAAAAAAATATTTAAAAACATAAAAATGCACTTTAGCACATAATATAGATTTGCTTAATATAGCCCTCTCTAGTTATGCAATTAATAACCTGAAATTAAAAATGAATAAGTGGCTTGAATATAAAATAAAGATATTGTCATTCTCGTCAGTTAAAGCATCTCACATTCAGTCAGAAGATTTTCCAAGTATATATAAGAGTGACATTGGTTTATTACTAATGCTATATCTGACGTATCATACCTTTAGTTATTAAAATCAAGTAGGAACTCCACCCGTGTGGCTGCCTCTTAGAAAATATCAAATCTAACTTTTTTTTGTATTGAGATACAACTAATAACCCTAAATGTAAAGTTAATAAAATAAACAAAAAACATAAATAATTGTTTATTGGATGGTGCATACCAGTTGAGAATCTACATGGTTGAATTGCAACGAAAATGCACCTTTTATTTCATCTTCGTTAAGTTTAGGTAGCTAGTTTATTGTGTTACATTCAATAACTGGACATATATCAGGTGCAGTGCTATCCTCTTTTGTGCCCTATTATTAATTCATCACCGAAATCTTGAATACATTAGAAGTAGATTATATTAATTTAAGATTAGAGAGTATTGCTTTCACATTTTCATTATCCATTATTGTCGCACTGAGTACAGTTACCAGTCAATGTGTGTTTTCATCCCTAAAATCTTGAAATGAAGTAAAATATCTGCTACCGTATTATGACCTATTAAAGTTAATTCGTAAATTCGTATTACTTACAAAATAAATTGCAGGTTGTATGAAATATCGAATTTTGTTCCTGAATTGTATATCTGCTATGTTTATCCCGCTGATAGCGCAACATATGATAAATACATTTGGATACCTCTTTGCGAAAACAACTGCTTTGTTTCAGGCATATTTGTTCAACCATTGTAGCATTATTTATTTAAATTGTATCATTATTTCGATAATAGGTCACATTTAGATTCTGGTTTTGTAATTGGAATTGTATATAATGAAATAGAATAAGTGCTCTTTTAGCACTAATTCAATTTTTTACAAATAAACATTTTTCTGGTTTTATTCTATCTAAAACAGATTCCACCTTTTTGACGATAGTATTCTGTTAGACCAAAGGAGTTCATTGGGGATCAAAATGTTGACAATGACTTTACGATGCTTCTTACTAGCTAAAACATATGCTTTCAATCTATTTTGATCAAATTACGTGTTTGGTGGATTTGTCTCACAGACGTTTACTTTGGAAATACCTGGCATTCTTTTCATGTTTTCTTG
The DNA here is from genome assembly GCA_030141615.1 of Unio pictorum. Taxonomy (NCBI): domain Eukaryota; kingdom Metazoa; phylum Mollusca; class Bivalvia; order Unionida; family Unionidae; genus Unio; species Unio pictorum. Next base: position 5,219,701 of record JARLTB010000316.1, read on the forward strand.
TTTCAGTCTTTTGTCGGTTATATTTATCCTTCGAAGTCATCACGTCACGATGTATTTCTATTTCTATCCGTCATTTTCGTATATTTGCAGGTTATATTTTTCAAAAACATCTCTGTAGGAAATTATTGTTTTTTTAAAGAAAAGTACAGCATCTTGGTAGACAGATCATCTTTAAAAGAAATAGTATATTTGTTTTTTAAAATCACAATTTAATAATACGTTGGTAAGCGAAAGTATGTCCAATGCAATGCAAAATATCTCTTACAAAAATCAATGTATTTTCAATCATTTAATGTGAAAGCAAACACCACGATAATGCTTTAAGCGGTGTAAAGTGTCAAAATATATCATATAAACCGGGGCTCGTGGGAGAAATAGCCCTTACGTTTGGTCCTGGCCAATCTCACAATTGGAGATTAAGTATGGTATTGTCATTTAAGATCGAATAAAAAATTAGTGTAAATATCTATGAAATGAAGTCACTATGTCGGATTGTTTACACTAGACACATAGACTATATCATCAAAGTTATTATCATTATACCAAAGTAGTCACCTTATTGAATACGTTACGCGAGACACCATGCCAGTTTCAACAAAGTACTCATTATGCTTGTTTTATAACGCTAAATACACTGACCTTTACATTACAAAATATGGTAAATTGCTTTAAGTTACATAATTTTCATCCAAGGTTAGATAGACAGGAGTTTATTAGACTTGTTGTGTATGAACCATATATCATGGATTATATAAGAATATCTTTGTGAGTCCTACTTATGCTATGTCAATTCGTGATCTTACATTACCTGTCAGTGACGAAAATAAAAAATAACTTTTAACATTTTCTCATCCAACTCGGAATGCCTGCTACAATTCCAGTTTCATACTTTTCTGAATTTGGAAGACTGCGGTATGTACCAGGAGACTACAAGGACTAATTCAACTTACTCACTTGGAATCAATTAATCTAATTTTGATTTTCTCAATATTATATATTGAAGTGCAAATAAAAAGTATAACCTCGTTGTCAGCACCATTTGCATCGACATCAGCATTATATATATCATCATATAACTATAATCGAATTTATTTCAACTTTTTTTGTTTTACAAATTATTAATTATGAGCTAAATCGTGTATCTCTACGATTCTTTAAATGCTCGTGTTATAAATTAAAATACGTCTGCTTGGCGCTTTTGTTCATTAGTTAAACTATAAAACAATCATCATGGTATAGAGACAATTAGAGAGTCATCCCAAAAGACCAGCAGCCACTACCAACCGGTAGTAATCTGAGCTGGATTTTATCCTCCCTCCTTCTAATCGTGAATGTGGCAGGCTAACTATCGTACCATGCGATACAAACGCAATGGATAATCACATATTTCAGACCTTTCTTAGCACACAATCCATGTTGACACCACTGTAAAAAAAGAGATCATCATTTTAAGGGGATGAGAACTGATTGTTGAAATTTCGAACCAATATATATATATATATATATATATATATATATATATATATATATATATATATATATATATATATTCTGTATTTGATCGATTTGCAAATGAACAAATATAGCCGAATACATGAATACGTTTAAGTTTTAATTATTGTAAATTATTTTAAATGGTGTATAATTTAACGAAATTATAAGCGATAAAGGTACGAAATTACGTTGCTTTATCCCATAAGTACTCGATATCAACTGTCATCAGACTAAGAATTTCATTACAACCTTAAGATACAAACATAAACGTTTATATAAATCTATGCACAGAGAGAGAGAGAGAGAGAGAGAGAGAGAGAGAGAGAGAGAGAGAGAGAGAGAGAGAGAGAGAGAGAGAGAGAGAGAGAGAGAGAGAGAGAGTGTGTGTGTGTGTGTGGGAAATAGCCATATTTTTTCACACGGGATTCCAGGAGCTGCACTGAAATATATATATATGTACCTGCATTGTACTGTCCTTAGATCCGAGCGATACTTGAATTTTGTAAATCATCCCAGGCAGTCTCTTGAAAAACAAAACACAGATATATATCGTTGCTACGGCACGATTTCTGAATTTTGAAACACGTGCCTGAAACAAAATTCTTTCAGAGGTTCTAAAACATGCATTAATTTCAAGATCATTTTGATATCGGAATAACGCCAGCAGTACAGTTGTTTGTGAAAGATATATTTAATTTAATATGTTGGAGAAACCATTAAATTAAATCAACTGGAAATGACCAACCACTGCACCTACAATGGAACTTTGTCGAGTAATTCAAGATGTTACCGACTGAATCAAACCTGGATTGGACCAACATAGGACTCATACGTAAAGAACGATACAAGATACGATTGGAAACTCATCGCGGTGTTTGGTTTAAATTAAAGAATCTTCTCTTCCTATTTCTGTCTAATCACAATTGATCCCATTCATCACTGTTGCACCCCACACAATATTTTCGTTAATGCCCAAAGGATGTGTTTGTTTCCTTGTTTGTTTTACTTAACGGCGCATCAGCACTTATAGGTTTTTTAGCGCCATACAATATTTTGCAGGTATACATGTATACAATACTAAAATGTTTCATATCGACCAGCGAGAGCAGAAACCAAATAGTTCATATAAAAAAGAAAGGATGTTGATAACAGTAAAAGTGAAGTGAAGTTTCCCAATCAACAGGACATGTCAGTGGTGTATGTTAATGAGAACAGATGAAACGTTGTTGCAAATAATGGACGGTATTTATATTAGATAAAAATGCTCAAGGTGATTGAATACAATTGATAGCTTAAAATAAATGCTAACTTCCTTCAGGAAATCTAAAATACAGGTGATATGTATAGTATCAAAAAGTTACTTCATGTCATGCACATAATAATACTTTTCATGCATAGGTTGCAGGTCGAAACACTCTGTTATGAAGTGCTTAGCGGTGAATGTTCGTTTCTATTATCAAACTCTGGCGGATCTTCACTTTTTAATATGTGGAAGTGTGTTATGTACATAAAACCGATTCGTATTCTTGTACTGACTGCCTCCTCTCTATGGATGGTTCTGTAGGAAGGAGTCCATTATCCTAGAGTTATTTTGATGGCGTTACGTTTGCTATTCACTGCATCATTCAACGATGCCTGCCATTTTTGGCATAGGCACTCTTTGATACGAGGTTTTAATCAGTAAACGATAATTAAAAAACATATGGTTCATGGAATAGAGTCAGTTTAGCAGGGCGATCTGCTTCTTCATTACCTTTAATGTAAATATGACTAGATAATAAAACAGTATACTATATTGTAAGAGGTACTAAGGTCAGAATTGTTGACAGGGAGATTGATTAATAATGGATTCTTCAGCTTTCTGTTGTATAGAAACTGATGCACTGATAGTGAGTCACAGAAAATGATTCTGATCAAAATACATTTCTTTTTAAACATTTTCGGAGCAAGGTTTATTGCTCTGTATTCGGCTGATGAAAATTGACGCATCATTTGGCAAACGAACCTTTGATATGTGTTTGCCACTCACTAAGGCTGCAGCATCCTTTTTCTCATCTATTTGATCCTTCAGTATAAATTCAGTGGAGTTTGAAAATTCGGTGAGGAGTTCATAAAAGTTGTGGAAGATGGATGGGCTTGTCTCTAATTGTTTCCCCATTGTGTAACGTAAACAGTGCTTTTGATTGTTTAAGGAGCCATTGTGGTGTTTTCGAGCACCCACCTACTTCTAGGACGACTTCTAAAACGTGGTATAGAGAACGCTAACGGGATAGAATCTAGGGTCAACGGAAGTATGAAGAGGGATGCGAGGAAATAAAAACTTCCAAGAGCACGGCGTGATCAGCCGATTTGTCTAGATCGGGCCCATCCCGACCGACCGTATATGAAACGTAGTGGAGAAAGCAGTGTATTGCATCGGAAATGCCTCCTCTCAACTACCAGGATCCTTTCATCCAACGACACGGGTCGCAATCCACGGAATAATTATATACAATCACTGAAAGAAAAAAATAAAAGAAAACGTGTTTATGTGTTTAAACGTACACGTCTACATGGAGTCAGTAACTAATGAAATACGACTTTGATGCATAGGCAGTAGTCAAAGACATTAATACTACACGCATCACTCCGCTGTCCTAGTGGTTAGAGCGTACGCCCCAGAGGTGGGAGGTCGTTGGATCGATCCACGGTTGAGTCATATCAAAGACTTAGAAAAATGGTTCTAACAGCTGCCCCGCATGGCGCTCATCATTAAGAGGCTAATGTTAGGACTGGTCGGTGTCACAAGATAGACAGAGTCGGGACTGGATTAGTGAAGACACGGAACACAACTGCGTTAATAAGATGTTTATTTTATAAACGCAATTTTAAAAATCAACTCTGACACCAATATTTTACAAAATATAAGAAAAATCTATTTAAATAAATGTTCCTAACATGGAACTATGAATTTCAGTAACGTAATGACAAAAAAAAGGATATGAATGAATTTACAGATATGAATATATATAAAAGGCTCGTATAACGAGATAGATGCAAATAAGAAAAGATAATGTGTCGTCAATATGACGGGAATAGAATGAAGATATTAAATAATTAATACGTCGTCCATATGACGAGACATATGCAATCGTGAACCCTAAATTCTGAAGTTCTCGTTCAAGGGGCGAGATTTGTGTAGAATGAAATTATGCAGGTGTCGTTCATATAACGAGACTGCAAAGAAGATATTAAATAAATAATACGTCGTCCATATGACGAGATATATGCAGCATAAGTAAGCACCATACACAGGCACCACACACGGGCATTACACGGTCAGCATAGACAAGCCCATACACGTAGTCACCACAACGTGGCACCACACACGCAGTTACCACAACACTGCACCACTTCAGCACAACACGTCACCACACACGCAGTTACCACAACACTGCACCACTTCAGCACAACACGTCACCACACTACGTCAGCGCAACACGTCACCACACCACTTCAGCGCAACAAGTCACCACACCACTTCAGCGCAACACGTCACCACACCACTTCAGCGCAACAAGTCACCACACCACTTCAGCGCAACACGTCACCACACAACTTCAGCGCAACACGTCACCACACCACTTCAGCGCAACACGTCACCACACAACTTCAGCGCAACACGTCACCACACCACTTCAGCGCAACACGTCACCACACAACTTCAGCTAAAATTAAAACAACCGAATCGTGTAATACGTATGACACGGTGAAGTATTCTCACATATATGTAGCGCATGCGCGCACATGAAATAATTATCCATGTGCATTTAACGTTAAGCATGCAGCGTATAATTGAACTCAATTATGTTCAGATACAAAGGAACTAATGAAACAAAATATAGTACTTCTGATAAAATGGCAATGCCTAACCTATGTATTTATTCTATAGATTTTATAATAAATACTAAACATCTAATATGTAAAACAATGAATTATATCATAATACAAATAGCAATGAGAACAAAGTTAAACCTATTGTTACCTCTTTTAGCTGATAGATTGCTCAGTTTAGGATGGAAGCTTTTCCGACAAGACTACATCGTAATGTGATTTCTGTCTTATAATTCCGTCCTTTTATACCCCTAGCTGTGACAGATATGCGCAGCTAGGTACTTTAAACTGCAGGAAATTTCGCACATGCAGCATGAGCTGAGTGTTCGCTCATTATGCCGAAATAACTAAAAAGCCCCAAAAAATAATAAACTACCCTTGGTAAGGCTGTACGCAGTAACGAAATCGAGACTAGATTTTTGACCACATATACATATTGAACATAGTTGTATACAATTCCGTGACAGTCGGCATGGTATCAGGATAATGTGTATGGGTTTCACATGATGCTACATGTCTCAGACATTGTGGCCCAGTGCTAAACATCACTATAAACTGCGTGACTGAATAAATCGTAGCGATATGACTGAAACATTTTTTAAAGGTACTTAAAAATAGTAATTAAACAAACAAACAAATTATAGTACACGACAAGGAGTTTAGAAACCGATGAGGACACAGCATTCTAGGTAATGTAATACCACATGGGGTTTTGCTTTTTTAGGTTAGGATGAATTGATTACTAAAAGTATGTTCACCTTTTTATAAAGAGGGTTTCTTTTCCTTTTAAGTTGATTACAAATCACGGCAATGCAATATAATCCCTTTCTCAATAAATACTTTATAAATTACTATCCCGTTAAGAATGTTTTGTCAGCAGGACTCTATTTCTAGTTGAGGATTCTCTAAGGATTTGTATTCATACAAATCGTCAAATGGGAAATTCTGAATCATTATACACATACATATTGCATTTTATTTTTACTCAATTCTAATTTTGGTACATATATTGCTTTCGTGTGTGACTCTCATTGCTATTTCTTAAGCTGAAAAAATTCGTCAGAGTTCACTATTGAATATATAAAATGATATAATATGGTCATAAAGGAGTTAAAACAACAAATACTGTCTTAAATTTGCATGTAATGGGAGCGATACATATGTTTAATTATTATTGTTTTTAATTTGATTATTATTATTATTATTATTATAATTATTATTATTATTATTATTATTATTATTATTATTATTATTATTATTATTATTATTATGTTTGTTATGCCCCGTTAATAAAATAATACCTTAATCGAATTTTTGTTGTTTCTCTTTGACTGATTATTATCATTTTAGCACCTATTATTCCATCAAATGATGAAGTTGGCCTTATAATATGAACTGTTTCCTTATCAGCCGCAGCTGTTATATTCTTCATGATGTACTCTTGTTTAGTGTCTCTAAGATCCATGTATGACAGTGTCACAGAATTAGAAAGAAATAAATAAAAACACTTTTGTTTTGCCTGAGACATATTTTATTGTTTGTGTTATGCGTGCGTGCGGCGCTGTCTGGGATGAATAGGTGTTTTTTCCCAGACGTTCGACGGAACAAAACATATGTCTCGCCGCCGGAAAATACAGGCTGCAAACATCATTATCACGATATGCACAGGTATTTTACCGTGAATATTACTCACTGTCGTTTGAGTTAAGCAAGATTAACGTTTAATCGGGGCAGTGATCATTGGATCTAGTGAAGAGAACACGTGTTTTCACGTTGTATTTCTGAAAGCCATAGGGATGAGTGTTAAATCTATTTTATTTAATATGTGAATGTAATTGTGTTTCTATTGTAATATCGTGTAATAAATCATTTATTACCACGTATATTTAAAACGTTGTGTGAATTGTGAATTTAAAGTTGCTTTTAATACTTTAATGTATTAGTAGTTTCCATAAATCATTATTATTATTATTATCAGTTTGGCTTTATTGTAGCTTACATACGAGATTACAGGGTTACGACGTTACGAGATGATTACATGATTACGAGGTGGTTTCGACTTTACGGGATTACAACGTTACAATTTTACGAGGTTCTCTATATGTATGTACGCATGTCTGTACATGTGATGAAGCCACGACTGTAGACGTAGCTAATACCAGGGTGCTGTATGCTGCTTGTACGTGTATATGTATGACTGACTGTACATGTAATGCATCCATGAAGGGGTGAGTGGCCGATACAAAATTGCGAGTAAACCCAGGGAACGTCGTGAAACTGCGGTTTATCGGTGGGTGAATCGTGCAACTGTAGAAGGGTCAATAATCATATGTTTATTCCAATTGTTGTTTAAATTGATATATTTGTATTTACATAAGATTTTTTTGAATCTTAGATGAATTCCAGGAAATGTGTGAATCTTACTGAGAGTGCATAACATTTTTAACGTATTTGAAAACTTGATATTGTTTGAATCCCATGCCATGTCTATACGTGAAACTATATGATTATTTTAGTGTGTACTATTATTTGAAATTGATGATTTTTTAAGCTGTATATCAGTGAGATAATATTAATCGTTTATTATCAATTCGTGATTGTATAGACTGATTGAATCTAGTGTATATAGAACGTGTGTGAGAATCATTGTATTTTTACATCATACATTTTTATTTACTTATTAAGTTCATACATTTTTTATCTTTTACGCATTATGTTTGAAATTTTTATTTAATCCAATACCCACTCTGTTACAATCTGCTAGAGGTAGTTAGTTGTGTCACCAGTATATTTGTGTTGCGTGTTTGACCACAAATGTGTCCATAACAATGGTGGAGAGATATTGTCAAACACTGCATATGAGTTACATTTGAATACTAGGAAGTTGTGCAGAATCACCTTAAACCTCACTTGATCACTTCTGTGCGAATTCCAGTGTCATGAAGAGTTTAAGGCGTCCGGATAAAAGTCCGAACGAAATGAATTTCCTTCGGTAACTAATAAACCGTTAGTGATGTGCATGATGTCTACACAACTTGTTTAATCTGCCAACACAAGCGTTGATAAATATAAGTATTCGACCGACTGATACATACGAACTGACTTCCATATGAAACTAGGTGTCACTATGCATTATTGATCAAACGTCACAGCGAGTACTGTCTACTGTTTCTCTACTAACACAAAACGTCACTGACCGGACACTTATTCCAGTATATAACTCGTGCAATATGGAAACAATTTGTGTACAAACTAAACTGAAACTAATAAGTGAAAAATCGTATGTTCGCTGAAAGATTACCTGAAATTGGGGTTGAACGTTTTAATGAAAAGATTGCTGTGTTTTTTTAAAATTTAAATATTTAAATACATTTAGCAGATAAAGTTAATGTTTTACAATATAAGTATCCTTAATGGAACATAAGGATATGCATGTACTTGACAAATGTAGCCTAACATTTCTATATACATCGAAAAGTAAAATGTATATATCGTGGGAAGAAATAACGGCACATACAAGAGTAGGTACAAATAAATAGCCGATTTGTTTCATCAGATAATAACTGGTGTATAATGTTGATTTTGTACGATTAAAGTATTGTCTGGAGAAGGGAATTTCGAAATCGCGTCTGATACGCGATTTACTTCATGGCCACACATTAGCCAATCGGTTAATTGTTTTGTTGGTAATGTTGAAATACAACACGGAATGAATTTGTTTATGTAAAAAATTTTCTTTCGTTGGAAGAAATCGATAAGAATCGAAATAAACAAATCTGCGTGAATCAATTGCGCTAACTTTGAACCATCAAGCCCAAAATCACGACGTGCAGTTGAATTTGCCTTAATATGAGCAGCAGCGGATTTCATTGCAGGTATAGCTGAAAAAAGTGGAAATATACCACCTGTTTTTATTTAATCTTTTCTAAAATTCGAAGAAAGAAGCAGTCGATATCTTGAATTTGATTACAAAGCTTTTTAAAAATGTTGCGTTTAAGTTGATGATGATTTAGTGTAGACCACCACTTGAAATTCGATCTCTCTTTACTGTTCTGTTTGTTCCGCAATTACGTGCAAGCTTTGATTGTAATATTTTACCTCAAGTCTCGATCACATTAACATGGCTATAGTTTTCACTTTGACATGAAAAATTCTCCTTGGTGTTGTCGTACCTAACATTACCATATTTAAAATATTTGCTGTCCTTACGATTCTAATCAGTTAAAATATTTAACAATCTGTGTCTTGTAATTTAATTTGTAATATAGCGTTAACAATTGTTCAGTCATATAGTACAAATTTTTGAAGTTTGGCAGTTTATTGTAATATCTAGCACCTGAACATGATGATGCACACATCGATCATGACGTCACATCCGGTAACGGTATCCTGACACTAAGCCGACAGTTTGCACTAAAGTCTTAACGCTGACCGCAACGTGAGGCAGCTGTTACACTAATTGTAAAAGTCCTTATTATGACTCGGCTTTGATTGGAACCCAGGCAATGACGTTTGTAGACAGATCAGCTAACCATTGGTAAATATACATATATATTACATTTTATTTAATTTTTGTTCTCACACTGTCTATTAAGTATGTAAGATCTCTTAAACGATAATTGTTTCTCAATTATTTAAGATTTCACGGATATGCTTTACGCTGTGTAAATGTCCTTCACGTCTCATCAACTGACTGACACAATATGCTTTTTAAGTAGTATATGTAATGGTGATTATTGTCTTTGAGTCTTATGTGTGCATTCTGTTCAACAGAAAAAGACACTGTATTTCGTATTTGTAACTCACTGGTTTGAGTTCAAAACCTTCGTTTTTGAAAGTTAAATGTGACTATATCTTAATCGGAAAGATGTAATATTGCCTAGTTTATAACAATCAAAGAATGACCGTGTTTTTGATACAAAATAATTTTGAGCATACATTTGTCTTCCAGAATTGTAAACGCATAGGTCTCATTTTCTGTCCGACATTGACCTGCTACAATTGTGAAATATTTCAATTACATCTAGGATATATGACGAATTGAACATAATGCCTACTGTACATGTTTGTTTTATTCATTGCTGGACTAATCTAGTGTTTTTCTTGTTGATATGTATTATAGAGCGTTTTGTATTAATCGGTACGCAACAATAAACAATATTAATTGCCAGCTTCAACATATACAAAATCATAAAACTCTCTTGGCCAGCTGTCAAAAAGTAATTCTTTATCTTACCCTCGACAGGCTTTGTCACAAACATCGAAAAAGAAGTTTTACTATATGGATTGAAACCGACGGGGTAGAATAATTATTTCGATCGACGATTCGCATCCTAGCATGGTTGTCCTATTAGTCAACCAAATTTTGTTCTCATCTTGACAATAAGCACGTCATGTATTTACTTCTGTCACTGAAGAACGACCTTTTAGGTGGTGAGCTACATTTTGCCTTTTTCAAACGAATATAAGTTCAAAATAATTTATATTTACCAATAGTTTGCAAACATGCCAATTAAAACATTTTAGTCACAATTATAATTTTCTTGTTTCTCCTTTGAATACGTTCCCCGTTCACATTACTTTAGGGGTATAAGCCTGCTATTTTGCGAATCCAGCCCTACCAAAAGACGAAAATTCGTCTTTTCTGTCTATGTCATATAGACAAAGGGCAATGACTTTTCCCCTTACCTCCCCTTGCCACTCACTACGTGTCGCCAGTTTTTAAGCTTCGCTGTACGGTGCAAACACGTACAATTCGACCTCCAATGAATCCAATCCATCTTAGTGTAAATTCGGACCATCCGAAGTTAAATTTGGAATTATTGTGTTGGATAATCACTCCTCTACAGGTTGTATACATTATTTTACAATATGTTTCAATTTTGAGGCTCTTTTTCACCTTTCTAGACTTCGTACAGTGTTGCAAATTCGTCAGAGCACGCTTATGGTGGTACTAGCATGTACGACACGCGGCACTGAATAATTTCGCTTTTTCCGATTGTAACGGTTATAATATTAGCGATTTAATAACTTGCTGTGATAAGTTGTGCTTTCTTTTATCTTCTTTGTCGTTTAAGTAGACTTAGTCTTAGAACGACCATGTTGGAACTATTTAATGGCGGACTTCGTGTTGTCGTTACGAGTTCTCGCGACACTGAATCATTTCGCTTACTCTGTCAGTAACGGTTATGGCAATAGCGAATTAATAGCATGCTGAATTGCTAATTTGTCCTTTCTTTATCTTCTTTCGTTGTTTCAGTAGACTTCGTCTTTGAACGACCCGTTGCAATACGCTCATGGCGGTAACTAGTGTTGTCATTACGAGTTAACATGGCAGGGAATAATTTTGCATACTCCTTTAGTAACGGTTTTAGTATTATCGATTTAATAATACGCTGAATTGTTAATTTGCGCTTTGTACTCTTCTTTTGTCGTTTCAGTTGCAATGTCGACAACGAAGGGATGAACGGCAAAACGGGTGTTGGCAATGTGGCAATGGAACAAAATAAAGTTGACATGGTACAACAGTCCACCTTTGAACGGATGTGTAGTTGGGTACACTTGGGGAGTGTTCCCCTAATTTTAGGCTGCCCAGTGGGCGTAAGTCCCCCCGCATATCCGTGCATGGCTTTCTGGCCTGTAAGTTAGAACGCATGGGGATTTTACAGGTTCCATCAAATCCATTTCATTATGCAATCTCGTTGCCACCGCACCGACCGTCCAACCGCCATCAGCCGGCCATCCAACGTTCAGCCGACCGTCCAGCCACCCGTCCAGCCGGCCCTTTGTATTGCTAACACGGTCAGACCAACTACGGGGATTTTAGTGACAATTCTGCCCGTCAAGCTGTACCGCAGGCAACATGCCAATATTATGACGGAGAATTTCATCAGAAATCTATCCGTCCAGCCAAGCCATGACAGCGGTTGGTACAGGTGATAGCAGGACCGTCACCGAAATTCCGGCGGACCACATGCCAGGCAAACCACCCGGCCGTCCAGCCGTCACCGGCCGTGCAGCCGTCCGTCCAGCCGTCACCGTCCGTCAAGCCGACACAAGCCGGCCCCGGCCGTCGAGCTTCTCCGACCGTCAAGGCCAGCCGGCACCGTCCGTCCAGCCGGCACCGTCTGTCCAGCCCGCACCGGCCGTCCAGCCGTCTCTGACCGTCAAGTCCAGCCGGCACCGGCCGTCCAGCCGTCCCAGCATGGTGACCTTATTGATTAAAAGGCCGACCTGCTACGATTTACGGGGAGTTTAGTGACAAATCCGTCAGTCCGGCTGTACCGCTGTACCAACATGTGGACTTTGTTATAACTTGATCCACCAGGTCGGATTTACGGGGATTTTTGTGATGTACCCAATCTGAATCTGGTAAGACTAACTAGAGTTTGCGATCATCCACATAATCGCTCTCGTAGAGTCCGGTTCCCTCAGGATGCGCATTTTAGCAAGAGAGTTCTATGCAACTCCTCGGATTATTCAATGCGGCAGCTGAACTGTTCCCGCTCAGTCGTCTTTTTATGCGCCCTTTACAAAGGACGTTTCTAGCGTCATGGCGCCCTTTTAAAGTCACTTCGATCACACAATCATGCTCGCGCCAGAGATACGATCATTCTTGAGTCAGGGTCACAACCCTGTGGGCTGTCCACCGGGATTACTCTGGAGATACACCAGGCGGAGATAACGGTATGTTCCGCCACTAGTACCTACGGTTGGGGTGCCCACCTGTTGCCGGACTTCGATACCGTCAGCGGCACGTGGGTTCCAGGGGCGAGCCCTCTCCACATCAACCTTTCAGAAACAACCGCTGTTATCAATGCCTTTTATTTCTGGCAGGATCAACTTTTATTGCAATCTGTCTTCCTTATGTCAGACAACTTCGTGGTGGTGACTTGCCTCCTCAAATCAAGGGGACACCAATCACCAGACTTGTGCAATCTGATCAGGCAGTTTCCACATTGGTGCCACAATCTCCACCTCAATGTACAAATCATACACATTCCTGCCAGACTCAATGTCTTGACTGACACTCTATCTAGTCATTCACACAGAATGGTCACTCCATCAATCGGGGTTTCTCCCAACCGAAACACTTTGGGGACGTCCGATAAACGATCTTTTGCAACAAGGTTTCACAGGTTCCAGACCCAGAAGCTTGGAACGTGGATGCTCAGTCAATCAGCTGGGAAGGTTGTGGTCATTCTCCTTCCCTCCCACGGTCTTGGAACAGAAACTAATCCAGAGGTCAAAGGGTCAGAACTGTCAGATTGTTCTGATTGTCCCTCTCAGATGAAACAACTCCTGGGTCTCCGAACTACTCGATCTGGCGATAGATCTACCAAGGAAAATTACAGTCAGCCCAAAATTTTCTCAAGCAGCCCCGACCAGGTGTTTTCCACCCTTGTCCTGACCGTCTTTTTTCATGCTTCGCTCTTGTCCAGACAGCCTTGCAAGACAATTTAAATCTTCGATTGTGGAGAGAATTTCGAGAGCAAGAAGGCCCTCTACTCTGAAGGCTTACGAGGGCAAGTGGCATGTTTTTCAGCGACTGGTACTATATCATTAACATCGTTCCTCTGAGTGTCACAATCCCTCAACTGGCCGACTTATTCTCTGGCTTTTCGTGGAGAAACAGCTGGCCCCAATTATTATCAAATGCTACCGCTCCATGATATCATACACATTCGGCCATTATGGTAAATGTGATATCAGCCATGACAAAGACCTGTCAGATCTTTTTAGCCACTTTAGAGATAAGTCGACTAATTATCCTCAACCTGTTTCCAAATGGAATCTGTCCTTTGTTTTAACATGACTCAATTCAGACAGTATTGAGCCTTTAGCCTAGAATTCGTGACAACTAATATCATACAAATTGGGTTTCTTGATAGTCTTAGCTCCAGCATGCAGGGTGTGTGAGTTACAGATCCTTTCTAGTGACCCAAACTTTCTTCCGTTCAGATCTATTGGTTCGGTGGTCCTCTTGACGCAGCCAGGCTTCGTAGCCAAAATATAGGTTACCATCCATTGGCAATCAACGAGTTACAGTCAGCCCAAAATCTTCTCAAGCAACCGCGACCAGGTGTGTTCCACCCCTGTCCGGACCGTCTTTATCTTCAAGCTTGGCTCTTGTCCAGACAGCCTTGCAAGACAATTTCAATCTTCGATTGTGGAGAGAATCTCTAGGGCAAGAATTCCCTCTACTCTGAAGGCTTACGAGGGCAAGTGGCATGTGTTCAGGGACTGGTACCATATCATTAACATAGTTCCTCTGAGTGTTACGATCCCTTAACTGGTCGACTTTTTCTCTGGCTTTTCGAGGAGAAACAGCTGGCCCCAATTATTATCAAATGCTACCGCTCCATGATATCAGACATATTCCGTTATTATGGTAAATGTGATATCAGCCATGACAACGATCTGTCAGATCTATTAGCAGCTTTAGAGATCAATCGACAAATATCCCTCACCCTGTTTCCAAATGGAATCTGTATTTTGTTTTAACATGACTCAATTCAGACAGTATTTAGTCTTCATTAGTCCTCAATTCGTTCAAGCTAATATCATAAAAATTGGGTTTCCTGATAGTCTTAGCTCCAGCATGCACGGTGTGTGAGTTACAGGTCCTTTCTAGTGATCCTAACTATCTTCCGTTCAGATCAGATGGTTCGGTGGTCCTCTTAACGCAGCCAGGCTTCGTAGCCAAAATATAGGTTACCATCCATTGGCAATCAACGAGTTGTCACTACCTCGCTTTCTTTTATAGATAAGTCAGGACCAGCAGCCGTGCAAGATCCTGTTTGTGCACTCTAGCACCATTTAAAGGCATAGAGGTGAGTCAGGTCACATACAAGCACCTCTTTCTTCTGGTGATAACTGGGACATGAGATATCACCATTCAAGCCCTTGCTTCATGGCTGAAGTGGGTTATACGCTCTGCGTACTCTGAGGATTCACAAGATCAGAGTCACCTCATAGAAGCTGTTGGCATAAATACAGAGTCAACCTTCTCCAGTTTTATCTTAAAGATTTGTCCTCGCAAAGGCAAACCTTGAATCTAGTAGGTCAGGTGTTGGCAGTCCAGATGCCCACCAGACCCATGTACAAAAATCAGCACAGCCTATTAGATTCGCTGTATTCGCCAGATAAGTTTTGTAGATAAGAAGATTTCAATAACTATCTTCTTAACCGTATAAAGGTGTCACATATCACGTGACCCTAGGCTGTGTTGCTGATTAAAAAAAGGAGACCGGGTTATCGTTCAAATGGGGAATCCAGCCATCATTCCCTAGAGAACACCCGGGGTGGAGGTCGGATGCTCCGCATTCCCTCCTCCTATTACCTATTCTCCTAAAGTAATGTGATCGGGAACATATTCGAAGGAGAAGGCAAATGTGTTAGTAAATTATGTTTCTCCGAGAATACTTACCCGATCACATTACTAAGAAACCCTCCCAACCAACCCGCTATACGAGCATCCTCGTATATTATATACCGCTCAGCTTAATAATTGGCGACACCTAGTGGGTGGCAAGGGGAGGTAAGGGGCACGAGTTATTGCCCTTTGCCTATATGACATAAAAAATACGAATTTTCGTCTTTTGGTACGTCTTGATTCGCGAGGTAGCAGGCTTATATTCCTAAAGTAATGTGATCGGGTAATTATTCTAAGAGAAAAATAATTTACTAACAAATTTGCTTTCTTGCTTTTAACTTTGGTCGGATTTAAGGATCATACCCTCGATTAGTATTGCAAGGTTGATAGCGGAGAATTTGACGTTTTATAAATTAAGTTATTAATGACACTACAAGTGTTTCGGATTTGGAAATAAATGGCATATTTGCTGTATTTATGCCTATTCTTACACAATCACACTAAATAAAAAAAACACAACTGTAATGGTGCAAAGGCTATGTATTGTAATACAACACAGATAATAGCCATTACAACAACATAAATCTGCTCAAATAAAATCAGCAGAACACCAACATAAAAGTAAGGTGATTTAGTTTTGTTTTCGTAGGAAGTATTTTTTATGACATTAAAGCTACACATTAGACAAGTAATCAGACTGGATTGAAACTTAATATCATATTTTGTCCAGTTGCTAAAGTCAATCGTTTGCACTGAACATAGCAAACATATTGTAAGTATCTACGTTTATCCAGAATTAGTGAGTAAATGATAAATTAGTTTGAGTTTCCTGTCACGCAACTCTGAACCCCAAAACGTATTCCAGTTTCGTGCTTGTTTAAAATTTGAAGACTGCAATATGGACCTGGAAAATACAAGGTACTGATTTAACAAATTTTTACTTCGAATAATTTGCAATAGGGATGCTTTACTAAATATTAAAGAGCAGCAGAGGTGGCGAATCGGACAACTTTTTAAAGGCATCTATTCGGAAAATTAAGGCTTCCTCGAAAAGTGAATCGGACAGGAGTCGATTCGGCAAACTAAGGCTTCCTCGAAATCGTAAAAAAGGCATGCTTGAGATGCCATGGTCGTTGTCGCCGGCCCCTCTGCTGCTATGGGTTAACCTGATTTTTTATCAAGTCCGACACCATATCGCGTCCGAGGGTCTGATAAATTTATCGTCACGAATCCATGTTGGATTGACTGAGCGCGACTAAAGAAATTTCAAAATTGATTATAATCCATATCATCGCAGCACCAAGTTTGCCAAATATTTCTAAGAGTATGAGTATCAACTCCGTTAAACAAACATAACAAATTGCAGTTATCTCTAATCACCTTCGGAATTTGTGTGTATCGTTGAGTAACATATATCACATCAGTGTTTTATGTCTGCCTCTGGAAAATATCCTAGCGGGATTCTTTTGATTGTCTAACATGATATCGTCGTATACGACTAAATTGTTAACATCTCCATCAATGTCATCAATGTTCGGTGTTTCTTCGATATCGTTTATAAACTCAATAATACCTTCGCTGGATTTTTCTACCGCGCTGTCATTAAAATCTTTTAACACATTGTAACATCGCTGATCGTCTACACTAGGAGCTGTCAAATACAAATTGTCCCATTTCATCCATCTCGTTATTAAATTAAGTAACAGTTGTGTCTTGCCACTTCCAGATGGTCCGATTATGATCATTCTAATTGAATTCAGCAACATCGCATGGTGTTTAATCGGTTCCCGGCGTCGGGTAGCTGAATAATCAATTACATTCATGTTATTATCAATAAAGTATGGATCTATATTGTGTGAAGTGTAAGGCGCGTACTGGTACAAACGACTTGACGACGATTACAACTAGCAATAACAGATCAGCACTTTCTGGTAAATGCGTAATATGTAGTACAAAAAAATTTGGATTTGTTTCTCTCGATAAATCAACGAAATTAAAAAAACGAGGAGGTGATATTGCAGCCAATTTAACTAAACTTCCAGGGACACCATGGGCGAAGTTTCCAGGAGGAAAACACCTTCCAGGGTATAGTTATTGTGGACCCGGGACTAGGCTCGATATCAGACTCGATGATCATAACCAACCTCGACCCGGTGAATATCCGATAAACGCCACTGATAAGGAGTGTCATGCTCATGATGTCGCTTATAAAAGCAGTAATCTGCAACACAGACATCTCGCAGATGTAAAATTAATTCATTCTTTGAATTCTATCACTGATAAATCTTTCAATGAAAAATTGGCTTCATGGGTAGTAAAATCGGCTATGAAAGGTAAATTGATGTTAGGTGCCGGTAATTAATAACAACATGGAATCTATTTACTATTCTCCAGGTAGATACTGGCGGGGTAAAGCAGCAATTGGTAAACTCGCTAGCGCCGCGAAGGTAAAATATACCACTGCGGCTAATTGGTTATCTAAACAGGCGATATGGCAAATTTATCTACATCCGACTAAACGAATTAACTACTCGCATTTTTATGTGACCGTTCCCAATGAAGTTCATCAAGCTGATATATTATTTCTGCCGCATGATAGTGGTTACAAATACGCGCTAACCATAGTTGATGTTGCGAGTCGATACAAACAAGCAGAACCGTTAAAAACAAAATCATCAACTGAAGTGAATTCTGCGTTTGAAAGGATTTATCGAAAAGGTCCTCTGCGCTGACCAAATCTATTACAAGTTGATCCTGGTAAGGAAATTCAAGGTGCGGTTCTATCAACGTTGAAGAATCATAATACCGCGTTACGACGAGGACATACTGCATCGCGATCAAGCAATTGTTGAACGATTTAATCGGACGCTTGCTGAGCGGTTATTTGGATGTCAATACGCGAAAGAATGTATTCAATATAAACGATTCCGTGAATGGGTCAAGAGATAACCAGCTGTGATTACTGCGCTGAATAACGAGATTACTCGAACAATCAACATGAAACCTAACAACGCCATTAAAAAGAAGTATATACCCGTACAACCGCAAAAAGATTTTTCAAAAGAACCAATTCTCGGTAATGTCACTGTGAGGTATTTATTTTAACCAGGAGAGCTCGAAGGTGTCACGAAAAGAGATACTGATCCTATTTGGAGTGTCACCGCGCATAAAATATCCAGTATAACACGATCAACGAGTAGACCAGCAATCTATAGATTGGATTCAACTGCCCCTTAGCGCGGATTTACTCGACAACAACTATAAGTGATACCCGAGGATACTCAATTACCACCACGCGGTCTTAACTATCACGTCTTCGTCTATTGTATTCAAGACAGGTCAGCATCACATTATTTCTAGTATGACCTACGCTGCTATCTTTTCTGTCTACGGTAAATTAGGATCCGACCAGCACCAGCGCATTATACAATTGCAACTCGCGCAGTGATTATTCTATTGTTGCTTCCGCGCGATTATTAATTCAGCATCAATATCAAATTCTCTATTTTTTTTTATCCTGTAGTTTATAACCAGGTAGTTTTTTTCTGATTATGTCCTTAGTGATGAAATCACCAGTGTCATTATCATCTCCTGACTCTGTTAGGACAACTCTTCGAAGTTGATTTATTCATCGTACTCTGGATACTGCCGTATAAACTAAATTCGACCACTCGATGTGATTATCCACTATCCAAACAATTGTATCGGATATAGTCAATCCCTGTGAAGAATGTATTGTTGCTACGTATACTAGCGTCCATGGGGATTTATCAGCACGCAATGCATCTTCTACGACGCTGATATCAACCAGCACAATATCATTTAGCACTAAATTCTTCTTTTCACACTGTCCTGGAATATAAACTTCAATATTCTGCTTTCGTGTATCCAAAGACATATAACACAACGACACTGGAAGCGTTGAAAATTTTGCTTTGTGTGTTTCCAATAACTTCATCTGAAGTGTGTCTCTGACTATCTTTCTACTTGCGATTATCAAATCGTTTGGTCTCTACGCTTCCCAGAAATCTTTCCCAGAAATCTTTCATGGTAGTTTCCGAAATTATTTCACGCGCTATCTCACATTGGATTCTATCCGGTTGTAATTTGATTAGTTTCTAGTATCTGTTCATCAAGTGCTCTATGATCTGTGTTAATTTCTTCGTAATAGTCTACGAAATTCTTCAGCCAATCATGTGGGGATAAACCGACAAATGGTGGTGGTTGGCCATGATCGCCGCACATGACGACCTTTGTATTCGCGTGCAATAACCACTCGAGAAACGTTTGTAATACATCTAATAACACCGTGCATATCTCATCCCAAATTATGACGCCGGGGATAGATTTCTCACCCATTCGATCAGAAGTCCATTCGTCGCCTTTCCATAGAAAGAAACTGTGATAAGTACAAGCATTAACCTCTCGTTGTTTCATCTCTCTGGCAAGTCTGTGTGTCGGTGTTAACACAATCATGTTTGATTTCCCACGTTTTTCCTGACCCGCCACAACCGTTTAAATCAACTGTTTTATATCTACATACAGGATCAGACATCAGCGGTGCATTAGATAGTTCTGAACATTGATTGCTTTTCAAGTATTTATCTTCAATTTTAACATCTGCTGATTTGGAATAATCACAAGGTATTTCCCGCTTATTTCTCCATGATCCCCAACTCTCGTCGGAATTTATGAATTCAGCTGCTGCATTACTGTGCTTCATGTCTATGTAAAATGAATCAGTGGCGACTCTAACTGCGGTGTTAAGAAATTTATTTATCAGCGAAAATAAATTGATAGAAGTATAAGCCAGCATAGATGCTCTCAAATGTGTATACTGATGTCCATCGCTGTAAGTAACAATTGTACCTAATTTGGTTCCATCGGACAAGAAAGCGTCTTTACGATCGACATATATGCCCTTGGATGTTACATCCGCGATTATAAAATCGTATTCAGCATCATCTATAATCAACCGTGAAGAATATCTTGTATTGTCGTATTTACCACCTTGAGTGAATGTACCAATTATTCTTCTACCGAGATCTTTTGCATCTTTGTTTCTGATTTCATATAAGAATTTGGACCAATTCATGATATATTCTTTGTCGAGATCGGGAACCTGTTTTCGTTGTTCACTGATTATACTATCTAGATCAGGTTGTGGCAACCAGACTTCAGTCTGTGCTCGATATGATATAATTACTTCACTGACAATCAACGATATCAGCATACTACAATCGGTCATATAACGTATTGGCATCCAATGTTTTTCCGACATATGTTTACCAATCCAGACATAACAACACGGATGAAGTCCTTTAGCCAATTCAAATGATACAACACGAGCGAATCCGGTTAAATCAAAATCAGATAGTGGTCCATTAATTGCAACACGTGCCATCTCATGGGTGGGATGTCCAAATCGTTTGAAATATTCAGCGCATTCTCCTTACCCGAGAAAACTCCCGGGATAACACGCGACTATATCAACCGAAATAATGGTTTCAGGGT
The DNA here is from genome assembly GCA_030141615.1 of Unio pictorum. Classification (NCBI taxonomy): domain Eukaryota; kingdom Metazoa; phylum Mollusca; class Bivalvia; order Unionida; family Unionidae; genus Unio; species Unio pictorum. Next base: position 5,240,957 of record JARLTB010000316.1, read on the forward strand.
TGTATTTTGTATTCCATAATCCACCGTGGTTGTATTCGATGCAGCTTGATTAGATGTCTGTGAGAAATTCAGCTCGTGTTGGTTTTCCACGAGTTTCTCTTTCTCGCAAAATGAGCCGCGACCAACGGAATTGTAAAGAAATTTGTTAGTAATTGTTCATCGTCGAAACTCTTCGAGAAACTACTAGCTAGTTTTTTCATCTTGTCATGGAGTGCTTCGGTACGGTATAATTCTCTAATGGGTCTTACAAACTGATCGAATCCACCCACGGGGTTTTCAGCACTGTGAAGTAACCACACTGACATCGTATCGTTTTTACTCAACTGGTAAATAGCATCGAACAATTTTTTCTCAGATAGTTCTGGAGCGGAAAATTCTTCGGGTACATATTTTACTGTTCGTATTCACGGAAGTATTGTTACTGCAGGTGTCCATGCGTGTTCGTTATGATCAATAATTTTGATTGGGGCTCCTGTTGATTTATATATTGATTCGTGTAATATCTCACCGGTTATCGTCGCTACGGTTATTGGGAATCTTAATAATGTTTTTAATGTGGCTATATCCTGAATTGATGCTCCGTTCTTGTTAACTGTTAATTCCCATTCATTTATTTTTTTGCGTCTTAAATTAGTCAATTTGTTTCCCCGGGATGCGTTTGTGAAATGTTCTATTATTCGTTCTGCTACGCAATTCACCTTGACGATGTCATCAATGACTGTTTCAAGGGTTTTAGTTTTTTAACACTTGGTTTATCATTTAACGGATATAGCCCGTAAACAACTGCTGTTACAGGATAAGATCTTTTGTAGTACGGTTTGTCCATTCCAGTCAGAATTCCTGTTTTGAATTTTGACTCACAACGACGGTTCTTTTATCCTTCAAGATGGGTTCAAATTTATCCCTGATAATCCAATCTCCCGTGTCTGAACGGAAAATAAATTTCACTCTGAAAAAAATACCTTTTCCGCGTAAGATGTGAGATTATCACTGCTGCGCGTTAGTCGTTCATGGTAGCATCAACACTACAATGAATTCGAAATTTTGACCAACAATGAGATGCTCAATCACGCTTCAATTCATTAAAACAATCATGGATTTTACTTATCATAGTCCTATTATTTATTAGACTCTTTGGTTTATCAGAGACTCTATCGAGATTGAATTTAGCATTTTTCCAGGGTTTAAGTTTCGATAATGTCTCGAATTCCTTCATGTTATAATTAAAACATGTATTTAAATAGAGAATTTATTATATAATGAATCATTGTAATTGGCTTATGATTGGATCAGTAAACCAGTGTAACAAATCATGCAAAAAGGAGTTCTGTGGGTATCATATGCAAAGTGTCCGACGCGGAAGTTATGGCCCGCTACCCTGCTTACGATGTGGGGTAGGGATGAGAGGAATATCACAATTATTTTCTTGGTTATGGTGGTAAACGATACAGAGAGTTGAACCTTTATTATGATAAGAAAATCAAAAACTCCATTAAGAATTCCATCAATGACTCTACTTCTGACTCCGTCAAGGACAATGTTATTAGAACTCCTCAAGACTATATTGGAAGATTCTCAAGTATGATTCAACCAAAAAATGAATTAGACAAACAATAGTATAGTATATAAATGAACCAAGAATTTAGACCGCATCCCCAAATTGCAAACTATTAGGCGTCCCGTGATGGCATTATCAGAAACCGTAGACTGAAGAAACCAATTAGTTTGGACAATGGTATGGGGTATTTGAAGTTTAGCGCTGAAAAGAAGAAATATTACTGTCACAGATTCGTCTTCGAGGTGTTTAATGGATTGATCAAGAATGGTTTTGTTATCGATCACATTGATTCCAATTCAAATAATAACAAATTGGTTAATCTAGAAGCTGTTACACAGAGTGAGAATTTAAAACGAGGATTAACTGTTACTTATAAATCAATTGGGAAAAGACCCGTAAAATCTTTTAATACAACAACTAACAAACAAATTGTATTCAAATCTATTTGTGAGGCTGGTAGGTATTTTGATATTTGTAGACCCTCGGTACGAAAAGTAGCAGAAGGAATAACCAAGACGGCTTTTTCTAAAAAGATTGGAAAAACAATTCAATTTTCGTATGTCTAATTATGTTTTATATAACACCAACCGATAATGGATTCTACGGCGGAAATGATATTACTGTAGTTGATGATAAAACTACAATACTTAAATTTCATGTATGGAGTGTTAACAGATGGTTCTCTTGATAATATAGTTAGATCAAATCATAGATAGTTGTATTCATTTTGAGGAAACGATCCAATTTATTATATAGTAATTTGGACCGTTTCCTCATATCGTTGATAAATATATGATGGGCTATCTTTTGATTGGTTTATAAAAATTAAATAAATTTACTATTTTTTTTGACTGATTTTAATTGATTTTTTATTAATTTTGGTCGATTTTTGACTGATTTTCAGTGGTTTCAGTCGGGTCAAAAAGTCAATTTTATATGGGATTTTTCGTAGACTTTTTCACGAAAATCATTTTTTGCGATAATTTTTTCATTTTATCGTTGAAAATCAGACAAAAAACAGACAAAAATCAGTCAAAAAACATCAAAATATCGCTGTGGTCTCAGTCGGGTCAAGCAGTCGATGCTGCATGGAATTTTTCAAACATTCAGTCTTGCTTGAATGCTGTTAATAATCATTATTAAGCACACAGCGGATATAGCGATCACACACCTTTGTGTTCAACTTTCATCTATAACCAGTTTGTATACTATATCGTCTGTGTTATTATTGGGCTTTAGCGTCGAAGCCCATATGTGAACAATTCATACAACTCACACACTATTCCAAGGTGTGTGGGTACTTTTTTCCCATGCAACCTGGGAATTTTGTTCTGGGTTGTATGAATTAGGTCCGTATGAATGTAGACCCGCCCATCATTCATTTTATCCCAATTACTGTTTATTTTTTGAAAAAGTATATCAATGTTTTTTTTTTTGTTTTAGACAGATATTAAATGTTTTTTTGTATTAGAAATATATTATATAATTATATATGAACTCTGAAGATGTTAATGAAATTATAAATGAAATATCTAATCTAAAATCCCTAAAAATACCATTTTCAGATGGTTTAGATTGTGATAAAATCCTCTCTGATTATTAGGGTATTTGTTTCGCTTCTATGCATAATAAATACGTATTACCAAAGAAATATTCCTTGATAAGAAAGATCCAGAATTCTCTTCGTGATACCCTTACACAATGTAACTATATTAATGTGTTTGTCCCGTTATTTACCATCGTAGAAAGAGTTAGAGGAGAACTAGGCCAACAATATGAGATTAAAACGCAGGTTAATGCAAAAATTAGAAATATACAGGCATTATTAAATGAACAAAAACCGCTAGATAACAATGAATTTCTTTGTTGTCCTCTGTCACAGAATTAGGCGAAAATTTAATTTATTTTCTAATTGATTTACAAACTAATCTCACCATTTTCTTTGTTTCGTCGTACATGCATTACCTGGGGTGAATAAGTGGTTTTCTCCAAGGTAAGCGGCGTGTAACTATTTGCATGTGCCTGACTTTGAATTACATGAAATCCGGAACATTTAAGATTCACAGGGTGCACGGTAATCTTGCCGTGATTTCTGCTCACCTATTTGAGGGTATATAAGGCAGAATATTTATGATCAATATGACGAGACCTAAAGTATCTAATCACAGGATAGATAGCTCGTCTTTCAATCTCCAGCCAAAGGGGTGAGTGTTAAATTTATATTTCGTTTTATTGTGAATTTTAATCAGTTTATCATTTCATATAATGATGCCTTTATTACAATGCAGATTTTAAACGTGGAATATTTGGAATTACTAGTCACTATTAGACTTTAAATGCAATAGCGTGATCTAAGGTTTAGATTATTTTTTGAGACAACTATTATTAGTCTGGTTTCTTCATTGTAGCTGATGGCGCATCTGATGACGCATCTAATGGCGCATCTGATGGCATCTCTGATGGCGTCTGATGGCGTCTCTGATGGCGCATCTGATGACGCATCTAATGGCGCATCTGATGGCATCTCTGATGGCGCATCTGATGACGCATCTAATGGCGCATCTGATGACGCATCTAATGGCGCATCTGATGGCATCTCTGATGGCGTCTGATGGCGTCTCTGATAACGCATATGATAGCATCTCTGATAGCGCATCTGATAACATCTGATAATCTCTGATAGCGCATCTGATAACATCTGATAATCTCTGATAGCGCATCTGATAACGTCTCTGATCGTAGCTGAAATTGTAGATGATTTATTGCGGAACATCTCTGATAACATCTCTGATATCGTAGCTGAAATTGTTGCTGATTTATTGTGCAATCGAATTGAAGTATCTGACTGTCTGTCTGTCGAATTGTCTGTTCGTCTACATCTGTCGTGACGTGTAAATATCCGGAAATCTAGAAGTCCGAGTGTCGGAGCTGTCTAAAGTTGTAACCATCCGGGGCGACATCTAGGGTATTGAGGAACGTTGGTTCTAGTAGATGTTGTATGCTGTCTGTACGTATAACTGTGGCGGATCCGTGAAGGGCAAACGGTCGATAAAAGTATTGGTCAACCCTAGGTCTTCGGGGAAACTGGGCGGCGATTCAACAGGTGGTGAATCGTACGGTTATACCGGGTCGAGACACATGTGTGTGGTGCAATTGTAGTACAATTGAATACATTGTTGTATTTACATGGTTATTTCATATCACAATAGTATTTCAAGGGATTGCATGAATTTCAATAAAAGCTAGCAACTTGATTGAATACATGTATATGTTCGTGCTAGTTGTCGCAATCCATACGTGCGATAGTATAGTTTGATGTTTTGATTTGTTATCGTAATTTATACTTGCGGTAATATAACTTTTTGCAAAGGTTCCTTGGATCTGTGTATAGTCCAAGAGATTCCTTTATATCTGTGTTTTATTTTGTATTAATATTTAATTTATTCATGTATTGTGAATTGTTGTGAGTGTAATTGTGGGTTGAGCGCATGAGTTATTGTGTTGATACATCATTATTTTTCATTAATAATTTATTTCATAAATTTATATTTTCTTTCACATATTGTGTTTGTGTTGTTCATTTAATCCACCATCCTCTCGGTAACAATTCTGTTACATCCTCACCGTTAGTTGTATGACATGTATAACGCGTAGTAAAATTCTCGCTATAAATACACCACTGCAGATGTTGCATTCCGCTATAAGCTTGCAAAGTAAAATTTGTACTATTAATAATCATGGACTGCAATACAATGGAAAGGTGCACAACTGTATAATCAATACTGGCTCAACATGGGAGTAAATTACCATGGTGAAAAACCTTTTAGTGAGTGTTTTTTTAATGTTATTTTTCATTACCTATCTGAGTCTGGTTAAACGTGAAAATCATTTTATGATGACAAAATCACTACATGAAATCTCTTCGGGATTCAAATTGCTTTACTGTTTCAATAATGGTAAACGAAGCATTCCGCTATAAGCTTGTAACTGCAAGGTAAAATTTGTACTATAAATAACTATGGACTGCAATACAATGGAAAGGCATGTACGCTCAATCAATACCGGCTTGCAACACGGGAGTAAATTGACACGGTGAAAAACATTTCAGCGAGTAGTTTTGTTTTGGTTATTTTTCATTGACACTTGTCACGTTAAATAGTCAATTCTTTTTAAATGAATCAATTAGACTCTTTCCATTTGAAATCCTTTGGATTTTCAAGTATGATGATAAAATCACTACATGAAATTGTCTTCGAGATTCAAATTGGAAGATTGTTTACGATTTCAATAATGGTAAATGAAGCCTTAACCACTCAATCGGCGAGAGAGAGAGAGAGAGAGACTGGCGGCTATCAAAAAATATATACCCGTCAGGGGTAAATTATAAAATCGGCAGAGTCTTCAGACTGAACTTTCCGTGGGATCTGAACAGTTATTTCAACCGGATACTATAGCAACAAAGGAAGCAACAAAAGGGATAATATCAGCTACTGAGCGAGCTATATGGGGGAATGTTCCCAAGGACGAACCAAGAAAAGAAAAACCTCTTATTGGTGAACTTGAAAAAATAGCACGAAGATCCAAACAAACAAAAAAAATCTTCAAAACCACTTCCTGGTGATATAATAACTGCTGTAAGACGACAAGAACAACAAGAACAACAAGAACGAGATCAACAAGAACAACGAGAACGAGAACTTCTTGAAGAACCTGAAGAAGAACTTGCTAGTAGACCACCACTTCTCGCACCACCTGAACAGCTTGAACAACAAGATTCTGTTGCAATAGAAGAATATCCAACTGAAGAGATATTTACTGATAATGCGTTAATTGAAATTAGAAAAATCGTATCAGACCCTGAATTAATTAAATTTACTAAAGACAATAAAAAAAAATATAAGAGATAATTATTTAAAAAACGACAATTCTAGAAAATTTATAAAAAACATAGACACCTGGGCGAATAAAGCGTTTTTAGCAAACCGCGGTAAAACTAGAGTCACAAAAGATATAAGTCCTGATTTTAATGTTTTTCTAGCTGCAGTAAAGAGTGGCCCACTACCAACAGGGTATACAGAAGACCCAGTCCCAGGTGAAATTCAAATAATGGCAGAAGCTGATTCTGAAAAAGGTGCAACTGGTATAACTAAAACATCAACCGGGAATGGATTTTCTCAGAGCAGTCCAAGAGAGATTTCAGGTAGTGGTCTAATTCAATGTCCTGGTAATATTCTAGGTGATATATCACGATTAGAAGTTCTCATCGGAGGGAAACGAGCTGGAAAAAACTCACCGGAAATGATTAATGAAGCAGCTGATATCTGCATGCGGTTATTTCAAGGTGGTTTCATGAACTTTGCGACATATCGAGATTTCATCGACGAGTTAGTGGAAAATCATACGAATCACCATGGTTATCACAGTGATTAATCACCATGACTGAAAATCCTTTGGATTGGAAATCATTTCCACATTAGATAAATACCATTTAAATAAGATGATCATACACTACAACCATGATAAACCAATCAGCGTCTATGTAGTAAACTCGCGGTTTCCAGTTTATAGAGAGTACTATGGTGATGGTCTCGGTTATACCATTGCAAGGTTATTTGCAAGAACGGTTCCAAAAGTGGCGCCGCTAGCAAAACAGTTATCGATGAAAGCCATTGATGTTATTCGTGATAAGGGTATTAGCGCTGTTGGAGATGCTGCCGGGAAAGCATTTTCGGCCGCTCGGGATAAACTAACAGCGCTAGTTCGACGGCGAAGGAAACCGGGACCGTTACCATCTATAGCAGAAATGCCCACGGGTGTTAGTAAAATTATAAATAACGCAGTGGATCAGAAACTAGCGTCGCTGGTGACTAGCGCCCAAGATAACATAACCGAAAATATGATAGCAGGAAGTGGCTTAAAAACACCACGACGACTTCGATGATTTAGACGCTAATTTATCAAAGTGATATATATAATAAAATATTCAAACGGTCACCTGATCTAGCGTTTGATATGGACGCCCCAGTGCGCAAGGATGATTCTGTACGTGATAATCAATTTTATTCTTATCAAGCAATACACGCAGATCTTCGATCAAGAATTGAACTTCAAGTTCATGATACCAGTAAATACTTTTTACCTTGTGAAGCAATTATCGAAGTACAAGGAGAACTTGTAACAAATGTCGCAGCTCACCATACGCAGATGACCCACTTGTCCGAGTGGGTTTTGTCAATAATGGGATCATGGCGTTATTTACTAGCGCTAGATATCTCATTGATGGAAAAGAAATTGAAACCGTTGAGAATGATGTTGATGTTGCCACAACAATAATAGGGTTAGCAAGATATTCCGACGATTATACAAGATCTTCATGGTCCATCTATGATGTTCGCTAAGGATATTACTGATCACCCTAATCACTCTCCGTATATTAAAATACGGACACCACAAGACACTGCATCTGGTCCCAACCAGCCCGATACCTATGAACACAGAGTTGGACCAGAAGCTGCGTTTGATATTGTCGGAAGCGCTAACCCCGATTACAATCTAGGATATGCAACACGCAAAGCAATGCTACAAGGAGAGCGTCGACGATTCTCATGCGTGATTCCACTGCATCATATATTTGGATTATGCAGAAATGTCCGAAAAGTTATCCATGGAGCAAAGCATAAGGTAGTACTCGTGCGAAAGTGTACTGATGATGATGCAATTTGGCGAGGTGCTGGTGTTGCATGGGTAAAGTTAGATTATTTACACTATCACTGTGAATGCCAGTGTTGACTCCATCAAACTCCACAGAGGGGAAATTACTATCATTTATGGACCAAGGAGGAAAGTCGCTGTTGATTTGGTTAGCGGTGTCCACAGATACTATAGATTCTAATATCACATATACATTTACATCGCATCTGGCAGCTCGACAAGGTGTTTCAAGTCCGCTACAGAATAGAGCGCGATTAAACAATCAAGAACGTAGTCATATGATATTTGATAAATTAGGCGTTAGTGAAGTCACCCTGAGAATAAATGGCCAACATGAACCATCCGATGATATAGAACTTGATTACAACAACAATCATATTGCACGCGTGTATCATCGGTTGTTGACATATATGGCACGCGATCAAAATGTTGATACTGGTCTGCAAATATCACAATATGATTTTAGTAATTTATATCCGATCTATTACTTTTCGTTGCAACATCTTGATTAAACAAGACAGTCCATTGTTGATATACACTTTAGAGCTCGTGTAGACATCCCTGGTGGTGTTAATTATAGAACGGTTGCTGTCATTCTCAGCGACAAATCATTGCTGCTCGATGGTGTTGGCGGAAGAATGAGAGTGATAGATGCACCAGTGGAAAACATGTAACAATTAGACCAATATGTTATTGTATAATGAAATACAGTTATATTAGTGTTGCGTTAATTCCCGGTCAACTCAAGAAATTACAATCAGAATCAGCTAAAAAATGCGGAACCACAATAACACTGAAACCCAATCAGATGACTGGTGGTTAGAATACATTGTCACTGACAACTCGTCAAGTAAAACACTTCAATGATGCTTTCAAAGATAAAAAAGGCGTTCAGATCACTCTCTGCAGCTGCGATCAGTGACATGAAAAAATCAGGCGGTATATTCCCGTTGTTAGCTGCGTTGCCAGCATTTATTGCTGCGGCTGCCCCAGCGGTAGCTAAAGCGGCGGTGTTAGGAGCCGTTGGTACAGCGGCAGGAATAGCACTAAAGAAAGCAGCTGGGCGAGGATATAAAAAAAAGGGAAAGGGTCTAAGACTACCAGGAACCCCGTATTCATGGTACAGCGTAAAAGGTCTAAGACTACCAGGAACCCCGTATTCATGGTACAGCGGAAAGGGTCTAAGACTACCAAGAACGGTTTATTACCCAGACATCTTCGATTTCCAAACCGATGGTTGTAGAGTCTTTGACTGCAATGTCCAATTTTGATTTACTCGATGCTCCTAAAAAGCTCGCGAGTAAAAACTTCAGAGGCGTCTTTATGAAAGATCAGTTACCGACACAACCAAACAGCGTTGAAACCTGTATCATTAATCTCGATAACAGCACCGGACCCGGAACCCACTGGGTTGCATACGCGATTGATCCACGTGCAATTGTTTATTTTGATTTATATGGATTAGCGTCGCAAAAGGAATTTAACCGTTATATAAACAACTTAAAAACTTTTCCAATGAAGACTTGTTATTCTACGCTACCAACACAACAATCGAATGACCCACCAATATGTGGCAGCGAAGTATTAAATATCCTTGACGCTATTTCAACATCTGGAAAACCACCACATGTCATCGTAAATGAATACACGAGTAATCTCTTTTTAGAGAGAGAAAGAGTTTTACAATAAAATGGTTGATATTTGGGGAAGACCTCTATTACCGTCGAAGAAACCATCTACAGAAACATCTGCGACCGTTGATATAAAAAAATAATCGAAAATGAAATCGCTGACACGTTGAACTTAGCAAGTGTTGACCCCGGGGAAATAGTTGTATTTCAAGATTGTCAGGGTAAATTGAAATTTAGTAATGTTTCGCTGGATGATATTTTAATTAAACAACGAGACGCAACCGAAGGCAGTATCGCGTTGTTTTCCGATCAGGGAAAATTGAAATCTAGTAATGTTTCTCTGGATGATATTTTAATTAAACAACGAGACGCAACCGAAGGCACTATCGCGTTATTTTCCGATTAGGGTAAACTCAAACCAGGTGTACTTGTTTCAACTATCATGGATAGAATTAACAATATTGACAAGCCGTTACTAGATTTCCTTGGAAATCCACCGGTAACTACACCGAAGCTCACAAACATAAAGGATTATATGTTGGAACTAGCAACACTTCAAAGCAAATATGCAGATCACGTTGAAAAATTTACATCATTTCGTAAAAATATCATTGAGAAATTTTTTGCAACCACGCTGGATAAAATTGATATAAAACTTCCTGATATTAAAAAATCCATCGGTGAGATGAAAAACACCATCAAGGCAATCAGGGAAGATGCAACGAGGATGATAACAATCGTTGAAAAAACAACAATCCCTCATGCGAAAACCAACAACGTAGTATACACGATCCAACACGGATCATTTGCGTGGACACCCACAAACAACAAATTAGATATCACTGCAGCCGTCAAAGGTATTTATCGATTAACACTAGTGACAACAACTCAATTTAATATATCATCGTCGAGTTCATATGGAGTCAACAATATGATATCAACGATCATCGACAAGGATACAGCTGAACAGTTCACGATAGCATCCACTGATAAAAATTTGGTTAGAATTTCGGTATCATGGTATTTGGAATTCGTAGCAGATTTGAGTAAACAACTAAACTGATAATTTCAAAGCAATTTCAATAGCGGTTTCAATTGAAATCGTAAAGTGATTTGGAAATAAAATGTCATCAACGGTACCTTCGGTATCTCAATATTGCTATGATCAGGTCAGAGAATTTCAAACTAGATTCAAAACCCTCACTGAGGAGTATCAAAAAAAAATACCGACGAGGAATCACCGCAATTGATGTTACCGTGTACTCGGTGAGTGGTGTAATCGCCGGAGCTGGTATAATACTATCTTCGGTGACAATGATTGCTCCGATAGCTGTTGCAATTTGTATATCCGAGGCGACAACAATTGTTGGAATAATTTCGATTATAACAAAAAAATATCATCACGCAGTCAGCGTAAAATGCAGGATTACTTAATTAAATTTAATGTTGTATCAACCGCGTACTCGCAATTATCCTCGATGATATCGTCGTCGATCGATGATACATTAATACCAAATAGTGAATTCTCAGTCATGGTAAGTATTTATGATTCCGCGATATCAAAATAAGAAATACAACATGAATATAATAACAATGACAACACCGCAGGAATTACTTCAAGAAATAGTGGAGAACACAAACCCGAAAACCAGCATGATCTCAATAACCTCAACAATATCAGATAGTGAGTTCTCAGTGATGGTAAGTATTTATGATTCCGCGATGTCAACATTATAAATACAACATAAGTATAATAACGATGACAACACTGCAGAAACTACTTCAACGAATATCGGAGAACACAGCCCGGATGGTGGTGAACGCAAACCCAAAAACCAGCATGATCTCAATAACATCAACGAATCCTGAATTCAGTGTAAATTTCCCTATCCCAGTCCCCCTGAAGGAAATCGCGTTAGCAAAATTACGAGTGTATCACAGTTGGCCTAATATTAGGTCGGTAGCATTTGGCGGTCAACAACCAAATAATTCCTTGGTATTTGCGAATAAGAAAAAACCCGATGGAACTCCAGACTGGAACGTTGTTTCGACACCATCCGGGTCATACGAAATCGAAGAAATCAATGCTGAATTCCAGCGTAGAATAAAATCAATTACTGGAGCAGAATCCAAAATCGCTATAACGGTCAACGAGCCGACGCAATCATCCGCGATCGAGATAAACTCACCTAGTTATGTCGTAGATATCTATCAGAGTTAAATAAGAACTATACTGGGGTGGCCTGAAATACAACCTGAGGGGTATCAAATACCCGAACCACACAAATCTGATTATATCACAGACAATAAATATCACGATTTTTAAACCCACAATAATCGATTCTACTTATACTAAATTGTTAACAGAGCCTGCTATTTACAGTAATGGAAGATGGTTTTTTGGACAGCGGGATGGTGGTTGGATCGAAATTTTTTCAGATAACATCTTGGAAAATTTTAATATTTTTAAACAAGAACATAAGAATTATTTAGATAAATTACGGCAGAGTTTTCAAGAACAATCCTCGAAAAGTTTAATTATCAAATACACGGAAATATTAAATCAAATTGTACACGATATAGAATTGTTTCACATACGACTTATTCAAGGAGTATTAGATGCCAAGGTCGTTTTTGAGAAGAAAGAATTTGCAAAGAAATATAATATACGCGTTGAAGATATTCCGACTTTTAAATTTCCTGAGTATAATATTCAAGAACTAAAGAAAATCAACCAATGATCTCCTCGATGAATAATTTCCCAAAATACTCGCAGCGTGGAAGAAATTGCAACTACCACCAACAATACTCAAACATAATAACGAACTAGATGGAGGTGACAGGCGTATCGCTCCGTTCAACGTGAATATAACCTCGGTGATAGCATTAAATTTAGTATGTGATGTCATCGAAGGAAGCTATCAAATATATCTCGAGCGATCAAATCAAGCTCAGCAGGGGTATATTTTATAATCATTTGCCCCATCAGCTCCTCCAGGATTTTTAATAATCGAGGATCCAACTAATCCAGTCTATATGCGATGTCATAATGACTCATTAACGAAAATTAATTTTAAACTTACTGATCAATCCAATAATCTAATTGATTTACAAGGCGAGGTTCTACAAATTATTATGTTTGTGAAATCATAAGGACTTTCATCGTAAATGATTTTAATTGTTAACCCATAGCAGCAGAGGGGGCGGACTTGATCAAATATTCGGTTAACCCATAGCAGCGGAGGGGGCGGCGAAAACGACCATGGCATCTCAAGCATGCATTTTTTTACGATTTCGAGGAAGCCTTAGTTTGCCGAATCGACGCCTGTCCGATTAACTTTTCGAGGAAGACTTAATTTTCCGAATAGATGCCTATAAAAAGTTGTCCGATTCGCCCCCTCTGCTGCTTAAAGTCAAAGTGCATATATTATTTATCATCGTCATTGTCACAATAATTTTCTTTACCCTCGTCAAAAATACCATCATCATTATAAGGTTATAATCAAATGATCAAAAACTTTTATTGCAATAAATTAATTAAAACATTATAAGCAGATAAATCTGAATGCACATTTAGCATTGTGTTCATTTATTTTACCATCAAAGAATGCAGATGATATAGAGGCAACTGGAGTACCTTTGCATAGGAAACAGTCTGGCTCTTCATTTGCACTGTATTTTATAAGGCATCCTTCTAATGACGAATCTGGCATGAAAACTATTAAAATCTTAGAGATAAACTGAAATTGATGTACTCACTTATGTATGATGAATCTTAACACACAGTCCCAGTTGACACCACTGCGCAAAAAAATAAAAATTATTTTTTTGGCATAATTTAAAATGTATAAAGCGGATCGTTATATTTCGAAGCATTATAGACATAGGCTTCTTAATTTAATTGATTTGCAATTAGGTAGATATAGCAAACTAAATGACTATATTTAATTTGGAATCATTGTACAAGATATTAAACTGCTTCTTTTAAAACCAAATATAATTTATTTAATATACATGAAGTTGCATACCTCATAGATATTTGAAAGAACTGTAATCTGACTTATGAGGTTTTTAACATAGAAATCTAACCATCATGTTTTTTAATAATATGTACCCGTTAGAGCAAGATAGACATGTATGTATATCAATTTGTATGTGGTTACCTGATCAAAACATACGATTTTTCCTGTGAGGACATTAATATAAGAAATATATATATATATATATATATATATATATATATATATATATATATATATATATATATATATATATATGTATGTATGTGTGTGTGTGTATCAAGAAGGAGAGAATACCATATTTATTCCACACGTGGTTCCAGGAGCTGCACTGAAATACGTTTCCAGGTGTTTTTGGGTCTTTGGATGTGTACAAGGCATGAATTGACATCTCCTAAAAGGCAGTGCCTTCATGGAAAACAAACAAACAAACATATGTATATCAATTTGTATGTGGTTACCTGATCAAAACATACGATTTTTCCTGTGAGGACATTAATATAAGAAATATGCTGAGTAACTATGCTACAAGCAATGTCTTCTATGTTTAACAATTCCGTATTTCCATATGGTGCATAGGTTAATAACGTATTACAGCCCGACATAAATAATTGATGCGAAAGAACAGCAAAACAACAATTTGTAGGCTCGGGAAAAGAGAGTTAATAGTTAAATGTAGAACGTGAACAAGATGAAGATCGCTCTAAGGAAGCCATGAATACTGCGAACCATAATACACAAGACTTAAAACAAAACCATCAAACATTCCAGCTTCACTGAACAATAAAATAAACACTGTCAGAGCAAGGTTTGCAGATAAGGTGACAAATGTAACCCTTCAAGTGATACTTGAGATGGACAGTTTTGCAATACATCGGATCAGTTGAAAATGTGTTATCCAACAGCCAGGAGTAATCCAAAGTAAATATTGTAGAAAAGGGATTTTAAGAGCAAATTCTATGTAAGAATACGCGAAGATGTCACACGGCAAGGTATGTAACACATACATGATTTGGCCACTCAACATGAACTCGAATCGTCCCGGTATTAAAACTACAGTGAGCATGCCAAATCAAAGGCAGGTAAAAGGTAAAAATGTGACCTTTGTGATGACATCAAATAAGCAATCCTTAACAATCCAGATGTTACGAAATTTATCATAGTGATATAGCTTACAGATGATGCAAATACAACTTTGTACTAAATATGTGAAAAACTAATTCCAATCTGCCACTAATGTACTGTTAGGAAACGTAAATTGAATAGCAAAACAAACCCAGTAAAGGGTGCAATATTTTACATGATCTTGCAGTATAATTTGGCTATAGACTAAACATGTGTTTGATGTATATGTGTGTTTATGTATATATTCGTTTATGAATGAACAAGTATGTATGTATTTATATGTTTGTCAGTCTGTCTGTATGTATGTGTGTTGGTACGTGTGTGCTTGAGTGTGTATATCTTTGGTGTTTCATTAACATTTTACACGCGCAAATACAAGTAGAAACAAATTGATGAAGAACGTGTATATAAGGGTTTTTAATTGCTGGGTGAAGTTCAACAATGAAAAGGCAAAAGCTGTTTTATAGTTGTTTTTATACAACTACACTGTATTGATTTTAAACGTTGAGAAGTATAAACAGTACAATAGTGTACACCAGACTTCATGTTTCGTTATTATGAATACATCCCATATGTAGTTACATGACATTGTAATACTAGTACACTAATCACTTTTGTTTGGAAATGTTGTGATTGTATAGGATCCCAATCTGTACACGAGTTTTATTTATGAGCTTAAATGTTTGATGAAACATTATATATTAGCTCTTCGAAACTGCAACTCAAAAGCGGATGCCCAGATGAAAGGTTTATTAATGATTAATATGGTCCTACGTGGTTCCAATTTTAAAGAGAATATATAGTTTCTGCTTGGCGAAATACATGAACTATATATCTACTGAATAAATACAGTACTTATGAACCGAATTTAAAACTTACCCGAAAATATCTAAGACGTGAAAATGTTTTGTATTGTGCCAACATTCAAATATGGCTTGCAAAACAGGTTTTATATACAACAAAATGTGCATTAAAAATCCCCAATATTGCTTCCTAGAAACAACTATGTAGCTCAAGTATATAACCGAACTGATGTCTTTTAAAAATGTAGTGCATTTTATTAACTGTATATGTCACTTATTAGCTTGCCATTAATTTCGAATGAATGTTTAAAAGCAAAGTAAAAACCATTTATGTTGTAAATGAGCGGTTCGTTTGGACAATATTTGAGAGATTACGTGTATATAGCGTGTCTGTGTGTAGTGTACATAAGTAACGGAATATGAGTAAAACACAGGATAGAAAATTGTTTTAAGGTAACAAAATATGAGCAAAGCGCAGGAAGGAAAAAAAAAATATTAATGTACCGGAACATGATCAATGAGCTGGAAGGAAAATAATCTTAAAGTAACGGAACATGAGTAAAGCACAAGATCAAAAAAAAAAATTAAAGTAACAGAACTTGAAAAAAACAAACACAGAACATAGAATAATCTTTAAATAAATATGATACTAGGCAGAATTAATATTTAATAAAATATACTATATTTGTATTCGTTCTCAACGGCGAATCGAATCCATGTATACGGGTAAACAGCACAAATCGACAAGACTGCACGAGCCAACTCATGTTCCATTAGGACAAATATCTTTGACTGTATGTTATCTTTGTCTTTCATCCTTTATCTTGTATGGCCTATTTGGTGCTTATATATATATATATATATATATATATATATATATATATATATATATATATATATATATATATATATATATATGTATATATATATATATATATAGAGAGAGAGAGAGAGAGAGAGAGAGAGATAGGAGTTAAATTATTCTAAAGACTTTAACATTTATTTTATACTTTGCCATTGACAGAAATTATGTTCTATATTACTGTGTATTCAGTGCTGATGCACCATTGAACCATACACATATATATGTTCTCTCCCTTAATGCTTCGCTCAAACTGTGGTTGTAATTAAATGACAGTTAAAGTATATTTGAGAACGATAGGATTCGTTTGCACATTAAAAGGGCTATATGCTTTTGATACTGCACACTTCGTGCGCAAACTGACACTTAGAATGTTTACATACCCCAGTGTAAGCAGATCCTGGTCCGAGGATTAGTTGACACTGCATACTGGGGGAGTACTTCTGTCCAGGAAGTTTCGCCATAAACTTGCTCCACTCGGCCAACTCATCCAGGGTGTAAACAATTTTCTTGGTTAAATCAGGTCTGAAATGCGATAGGGATTGGTTATCGTGACAGTCACAGAGAGAGAGAGAGAGAGAGAGAGAGAGAGAGAGAGAGAGAGAGAGAGAGAGAGAGAGAGAGAGTGAGTGAAATGTATTATCCTATATTTATATATGCATATGACGCATACTTGGTAACTAGTGTCCTCTTAAAAGCCTCTACGGAACAGTTGGAAAATATCCAAGGGTTTCTGGAATATTTCTTGTCGGGATCGAAGATTGGTGGAGAGGGAGCCATAATAAAGCCATCGTCTGCTTTACAAGCAGTGGCAGTATCGTCTCCGTCATGTACAGCTCCAAGGCTATAACAGAAAAAGCAAGGAAGAAATATAATCTCCATACACAAGACAGAACTTGTATTGAACACAATGTATATAGACGAAGGAGACCTACAGAATGTCAATAACGAAGAGATAAAAATAAATAGTTTTATTTGTTTATTTCTCAATAATGCTTGACACATATTTTAGATAAGAGTTCAATGAAATTCCTAGAGGATGAAGGTCAAGGATCATACACAATATCTGGTATAATTGTGTCCCACATATACAAAACGATCAAGTATTGTTCGAATATTCGTCTCTTACAACGAATTATCATTTCATTTAACCTTATGCACATTATTTGAATGTGTCCACATAAACAATGCAATTGTTCGGATGGAATACACACACATCTATATATATATATATATATATCTTCCTAAACATTTATTTGTAGAAACACTTACGCACTAAATCTTATACGAAGTAATGTAAGATTAAAAAAACCCACACAATTTCCAAAATTCAAACACTAGACATCGAAAGTGCTCTCTTTCTCTCTCTATCTCTTTCTCTCTCTCTCTCTCTCTCTCTCTAATTATCCTCATGTGTATACACGTATATATATATATATATATATATATATATATATATATATATATATATATATATATATATATATATATATATATATATATTTGTGTGTGTGTGTGTCTGTGTGTGTGTGATTCAAGCCATAACTGATTATAATGCGCTCCTGAGGTAAATAATCTATTTAAATCGACCGATCTTCAATATAAATAATTGTTCTTATCAAAACTGCCTAAAACCTCATGTACAGTTGTCACCCATCCAATGCCCTAAAAATATTAAAATAGTTTATCCTCACATTCTACAAACTGAGTAGAGCTCTCAAATTTGTTTCATTAGCATGCAGCAGCATTGATTTATCAATATCAATATGTCGGTTTGGAATTTATTTTAAGATTAATACATATTGTCTAGAAAAATATGTAATATTTATCAAGATGGATATCTCGGAAATAATGCACTTTGCTGATGATGTATTAAAATAAACTATATACTGTTTCATGTATTTTATGCGTATATTTGTAGTAATCAAAAAATAGTATATATTTTCTCTAATTATTTAAAAAGAAATATTAAAAGACAACAAATTGATATAAATAAATGTCATTGTATTCCAATTTTGAAAAGGTTAGTTCACAACTTATCTCATAGTTTTATGTATGATCTTCTAGCGTGGTGAATAAAATGTATTTATAAATGTAATTATGATACAATGTGGGGTAATAAATTGTAGCAAATCGGAAACAATTGCTGTGTATTTCAATTTACGTATGTTATGTATATTACACTGTTCTACCCTAAGTGTTATACCTGGTATATGAGCTACTGCTTTATATGGCGAACACGGGAAAAACAATTAGAACAGTTGGTCAACATTTGTGCTTATTGTAACAAAGAATCAACTAAAGCAGAAATAAGTAGAAAGCATGACAACGCACGTGACAGATATGGTTTAAAAATGCACTTGCCTATGACCGAGTTCGTGTGCTGCAGTGTATGTCGTCCTAAAATAATCAGATGAATGAACAAGCTCAACTCTACCACCAGGCATACATACCTGTCCTGGGTAGGCAAGACCTTAAAAGAATTAAAGAAAACCGTTTTTAATTAAAGATGCCGTTCAACTGACGCACGAATCCATACTAATGGTAATCTAATGGTAATCTAATTTAATGGTGAATTGTAAAGTTAATTCTAAAATCATTGTGTTGACATAAACAGGTATATATATATATATATATATATATATATATATATATATATATATATATATATATATATATATATATATATATATATATATATATATATATATATATATATATATATTTATGCTTGAGGGTTTTGATTCAAGTATAAATCGAATATCCCGGTTAATGTCTACAAACTGAGAATCAAATGATAATACTGAATACCTTAATGAAATGTCGTAACGAAGAACGATTTACGTAAACGTACACATTCTTGGGGAATTGAACCGCTAACATGAATCTGAGATTGTGTTCGTTATACATAAGTTATCGGTTCGACTCCGTGTGCCTAAAATGATAGTACAATCTTTACATCACACGTTCCGTAAACTTTTTTACCAAATCAGTTGGAAACAGCTTGAGTATACCATCATGTTTAATGTTTAGTAACTCCAAAATAATAAACCAGTCCATGGAGTGCATCTTGGATAAAAAAATTGCTATAATACGTTTCACCGAGACGTAGTGAAACAGAAAGATGACGAGAGAGAGAGAGAGAGAGAGAGAGAGAGAGAGAGAGAGAGAGAGAGAGAGAGAGACTGTACTTACCAACAGTTTGACTACTTATTATGTCACCTAGATACATCGAGTGTCTAAATAAAAAACATAATAATGTGTATTCGCACAACATACCGCAAACCTCAACGCATGTTTAAATTGTTTTGTTTACTTGGCCTTTTCTCGTTGAGTGACAATAGAGTAGCAAATGCCTAAAGACCTTTGTTATGGTTATTAGAGTTGTCTACCAATATGTATGATTAAGGTCTGGTCTACTTAAAATCTTTGAATGTTCTGTAAGAATCCCTTCGATCCACATCCCGGTCATTTTATTATAGGACTAGTGGTCGAACATGTCGGATCAATTGTGATTTTGTTTAAAATCCAGTAAATCATTCTTAATATTTTACTTTCTGGATTTTACTAAACGTCTCGGTTTTTTTTTTTTTTTGCCAACTGAGTGTAATGCCTTAGAATCGAAATAAACATTAAGGCCTAGCGTGGAATGTGACTTTAAACAAATGAGATAATATGATAACTTTGAAATTTATATTGACATTATTTCGTTACATTCGATGTTAAAGGAAACGGTTTTAATCTAACATATGTCATAAATATTACGAAAAACACGGAAGCGTTATGAATGCAATCTTTGCGGCAAACAAATACTAACGAAGAATAGCAGTCTTTGAAAAGAGGACGAGTTGTCTGTGGTTTTCATATACTATGATATCGCATGCAAAACCTTCTTTAACACAGTAAGAGATAATGAGGTCGTTTTTATTGAAACACAATGATGGAGTCTACTGTTCTGAGATTGATTAATAAGTCTACATTTTGCTGTAAATCGAGATATTAAAAGAATTACAATACAGATACGTACATAGAAAAAGATTTAGGAAAACGCCAGGTCCGGAAACTGGATATTACAATACACATGTTGTTAGAGAGAGAAGAATCAATATCCAAGGGAATAAGATAAATGCAGAGTGAGATAAAGATTGACAGCAATACGAAGAGAAGCATATCAACAAGGAAAGAAACAATTTTAACAAAAGACTAGCTTTGAAACCGAAAGAAGTACATCAGGAGATTCCAGATTTTGATGACATTGCAGAAAACTTGAAATGGCCAAGACAGCCATATACTTTTATAATATGTAGCGATTGTTAAAGATCCTGAAGTTTATACTTCAAAGTGTTATTTAAGAGTTTATTAAGACATGTATATTGTAGGAGTAAGATTTGCAACATGATGTATATTTACAAAGGTTTACGAAATGACTAAAATATATGGCTATATGGCAATCGATTCAAAAATAATAGGGAAGAAAATACGATATGAAATTATTTATTTCTTTATTCTTTCTAAATCAACCTGGTCTATCTAAGACGTTAAACGTAATTTTAGCCAAACCCAATTTCAAAATAAAAATATTTCGGTGTGGTGACTCACTAACTACTGTTATGTTTTTTCTTTATTCATGTGATCTTGCTCATGACTCGAGCATGCTCATACATATATGTATTCAAAACAATCGGTCACGTCACCAAACGACGGATAATAGACTTTGACTAGTTCTGTTGATTGAAATAACATTGGATAATAAAAGGGGTTTCGAGTGCAATGATTACCTGCAAAATACATAGATTTTATGCGTTTTGTATATTGGAAACAACATGCAATCAACATTCTGCCAATTTTCTTCGCTTCGTTTTGTACTTTGAAAAGGTCAAGTCCACGTAACGTTAAGTTTACGATGGGCTCGATTTAAGGATTGACTTCTGATAAATGTTTCAATTACTAAAATTATGATATATAAATTATACTGATAAACGAGCAATAACTCCAGGAAATAGGATATAAATTATATACATTAAACGGCCTATATTTAATTTGTGTAATTGTAATTTAGCAGGTACTTTATCAGCTAATGATCCTAAATCAATGCAAGAAGCAAACACAGACGTGAAACCAAGGACCATTTCAAATTATCAAAAGCGATATTAACCTAATCAGGAATATTCTACAGAGATTTAATATCATTATATAATACGTTTTAATAGGGGCTTAATGACAAAGCATTTAAATCTAGCACTATAGTTTGCTGCTTCTTCATTCATGATGCATACGTTTAGTTAACAAGCAAAAGTATCCTGGCAAACGAGTGATGGATTATTCTGTGTAAAAATGAAGGCATGAATTGAATGGACCTCCCAAAAATGCACGAGATGATGATAGAAGCACTTAAAAGATATTTTAATCTAGTGAAGGTGACGTTCACTTTTCCACTGCAGGTTCTAATTTCATGTTGAACGGGAGATACAAAAGTTGGAAGAAAATATGAATCACTATTTATGAGAAACGTTTAGAATTTGTTCCCAAAGAATAATATTCGCAGTAATTGTCCGTTGATAAAATTTTTTCTGTTTATATAAAAACCATCTATACTAGACTTGTTTCATTAAGAACACATCTATTTCAGCCATGGTTATACACATGTACTGGTCCCAAAACATAATAACACATGGTCAAGTATTCAAACAAATTGCATTGCATCTGCATGAAATCCATCGGCTGATTTCTAGTTGCTTTACAGCATTATATTAGGCTAAATCTTGTTAAAGAAATGTGAATGAATTGCTATTACTAAGGCCATACAGAGGCAAGCAAAATGTTCTTACCTGTAAAACTTTAATATTGCTCTTAATTGCCTCATCTTTTTTATTGTTCCCTTTCACTCATATATCCCACGAACGTGCATCAGATCACCTCAGCATTATATGCTATCTCGACGTATCAGTCCCTATCTCTCTACCCATTATTTGCTAATAACAGAAACCTCCGTTTGATACAAACAACCAAAGTCATGCATGACATCCAAGAAAACCTAACAACTTACTTACATCCTACAGCAGAACAACTCGACAACTGCCTGCGTACATTCCTTTAAAAACATGCCCCAGCCACCAAATGCAGAGTATCAATAAAAACGCATTTTCCATGGTATAGCGGTGTTAGAGACCAGCTTCGCACTTCTATAAGACATCGCCCAGAAAAAGAGAGGCTTTTTCATTCCACCAAACTCACTATTCATAAACAAATCTACGAAGCCGCTATGAAATACATCACAAACATAGTCTATTTAGCAAAATTATTCCACTACAGTACTAACCCAGAGTAACAGCTGCAAAGAGCCCTTCGACAAAATTAACAAAATAATGTCAATGAACAAATTTACACCACTTCCAAATATCTTCTCTCCAGTAGACTTTCCGGACCTATTTGAAAATTTATTCCGTGACAAAGTATAAATCATCAGAGGTTCGCTTGGCAACTCTATTTCAATTGACCAGTCACCATACAGTTATGATACATAATTTCAGCGACAACCATTAGGGGCATTTGAACCTGTATATATTGACTTAGTACGGACAATCGTAATGAAGACCTCATTAAAGTCTTGTGAACTTGATCCAATTGTGATATTACTCCTGCTTCAGTACTTAGACCCAATATTGCCTGCACTAACTGATTTTATCAATATCTCTCTCTCATCGGGTAAATTCGCATCAATTTTCAAAACTGCCATCGTAAATTCTCTGATGAAGAACCCAACATTTGACCATAACGATTCAAAGAACTACCACCCAGTTTCTAATCCCCCACTGATATAACAAAATCTTAGAAAGTGTTGCTCTAATCCAGCGTGTATCTTATTTGAATTGCTTTTCTGCAAGTATTTAATGACATTCTTTCTGCTTTGAATAGTAGAAAGATTATTGTCCCTACCCTATTTCTCAGCAGAATTTGACACAATAGACCATGATATATTACTTCAACGTCTCCAGTAAGTACTTGACATTCAGCATATAGCCTTACAGTGGTTTAGGTCCTACATTGTCAACAGGACACAAATTGTATCTACAAATAGAATACATCTAGGTAAGTTGACTTTTATTTTAGTGAGCCCCTGGGGCCTGTTCTCATCATTATATACACTCAGCCGCTCTCAAATGTCATAGATCATCACCCTGTGTCTCATAATTGTACGCTTATGACACCAAAATATACAAGTTTAGCCACCTAACTGAAATTGATGTTGCAATCCATGGAGAAGAGAGGTGCATTTCGGATGTGAAATAATGGATGATATTTAAAAACTGCAGATAAATGATGATAAAACTGAGGCTATTCTGGTAACAACACAAATACTTTCTCATTCACTTCCTTTACCTCAGATAATAAATATCATCAACACCAACATTAAATTCACAGTCTATGTGAAACCTATGTGTTACTCTAGACAGCACTCTCATATTGTACCAACATATCATGAACATATTCAAGGCTGCATATCTTAAAATAAGACGCATAAGCACCATTTGCAAATATGTTTCAGTTTATGCCACTTAAAACACTTGTTTGTTCATTAACACTTTCGAGACTGCTGGACTATTGTAAGTCGATTCTGTCTGGTTCGTAACAATATCTATTCCAGAATCTTCAAAAAGTTCAAAACATAGCTGCTCAGATCATCTTTAGAGTACCTTGATCAGAGTACACCTCACCAATGCTCTGCACAATACACTGACTATCAATTCCATACTGAACAAAACACAAAATTTGTTATCTGTGCTATGTTTAACTGACAGGCACAAGTCCAACATACCTATCCGGCCTCACCCATTTCTATACACCAACAAGATACTTACTCTCTTCTTCTGACAATCGTACACTCATTGTTCACACTATGAAAACGAAGTCATATAGACAACGTTTATTTGCATACCAGGGCAAGGCAATGTGGAACAAATTGCTCATTGAAATTAGACACAAAGACACAGTGGTCCCTTTTAAGTGTGCTCTTAAAACTCTCCTTTGTCTACTGCAGGAACAAACTTAAAGACCTAATAATGTTTTGTATCTTATACGTTTTCAACATGTCTTATGTTTTCCAATATCATGGTTTTTGTTATTTGTTTTTCTGTAGTGTAGTCGTTTCATTATAGATGTTGTAAAGCGCTTAGAGCTTCGAAAGATTAGGTGTTATCCAAGGACCTGATTATTATTATTATGATTATTATTATTATTACTTTTAATATCTATAATATTATTATTATTAATAATAATATTATTATTATTATTATTATTATTATTATTATTATTATTATTATTTTTAGCGTTGCATGAGATGAAATATATATATATACTATGTATAGTTCAAATGCTTAGTTTTCTGTCAGTTAAAGGATATAAACTTATGATTGGTTAAAATGATTTATCTGATAAGCGATTAAACCTAGAAATACGTGATGACCATTTCCTGGCGTAAATAATAACATACATTATCGAAAGTAATTCAGAAAAAGGTTCAGTACTGGATCAAATGTATTTCAAATTGTTCTCACCTATATCACACACCTCTACAATTGCTTTGTCATCCAGTGAACATAGATTGTATCGTAATAACGCAATTGCATGTTTATCACAACTAATTGAACTTTCAAAAGCAATATGGAATATGGTAATATGTAGGCTGTTTCAAAATGTATTAAGCGTTTTTGAGAAAATATGAAAATCCATATTTACAGCTTCTGTAACTTGTTTGAATCTACTACTATTGTATCATGAGCGTAATCATCATATCTCGAGTGTAAATGCACTTACCGTGTAAAGAGTATAACTTGGTCGTATTCTGGAATGTAACTGAGTGCACCCGATAAGTCCAAGTAAACCAGATCAATAAGATAAGCGTTTCCATTAATCATTGATGTTCCGTTAACTAATTGCGCCCGAGAGAAATTGTGTGGAAATTGTGCCTGCAACTTTAAAAGAAGGAAACGCATGATAATTTTTTCGATTGAGGTTTTCGTCTATCGTTGCTAGTTACAGAATATCAATTGAATACTAGCCATACGAGAATATGAAGCATACATAATTAAAACATACAAATATAATATTGAATAATACATAATTAAACTATAAAAATTTAATATTGAAGCATACCTAATTAAAAATATAATATTGAAGCATACATAATTAACACATACAAATATAATATTGAAGGATACATCATTAAGACATACAGATATAATATCCAATAAAGAAAGTAAAAGATAGAGATGACTGGGAAAAAGACATAAAGACAGTAGAACGGTTAAAGCTATCATAAAATTCCAGATCAGAGATACAAACACAATCACACATTGTGCCATATGAACTAAATCTGACATTTGCGTTATCTATATCATGAGAGCTGACAATCCTATGTGAATTGTGTGTTCAAAGTCAACTATGCATACCATGTGTACTATATATTATATTTGTGCTATATATACAATTTGTACTATATATAATATTTTTGCTATATATTATATTTATACTTTATATACTATCTTTACGATATTTTGTATGCTATGTATACTACTTTCATTATTTATTATATTTGTACATAAATACTAATTGTACTATATATATTATTTGTTCTACAAATTATATTTGTAATATAGATAAGACCTGTTTGTTTGTTTGATTATGACCTTTAAATTAGCTTAAACAAATGTTCAATCTTATCGCAACGATGTCTGAAATGAGACAGTTTTTAGTGACGTCTAGCACTGGATATTAATGCCGCAGAAATGTTGCATGATATCCAACCTAGTCACTCTATACCAGGCCGACAAGTCCT
>JARLTB010000316.1:5272500-5355000 GCA_030141615.1 Unio pictorum
TCCGTAATTTGAATTCGGCGTCTTTGATGAAGATATTTAATGTTTATTTTTCGTGCTATAGAAACAAAATGCATTATGATAGACTGTTTGCATCCGTGCAGTCGAGTAATTAATTAATGCATATAGTTGCACAAAATTCAACAATGAATGGCAATATATATTTAGCAAACTAAATCGATCTTGTAAGCAAATTGGTTAATTTCAAAGTTTAAATAAAGAAATCTATTATATGGAAGACAAACAGAAATGAATATATTATAATGTGTTTGCCAAATAGGTTAGAAACACGCTATATCAAAGCAAAACTCCTGAGACAGATAAGTTGATATTTTTGGTTGCTGACGATTATGTACTTGTAGAACAAGTTCTTGCAATATCGGGAACATGGGTTAAGATGCTGAGTTGTCTATGGAAAGCATTTCCTTCTTTTATCAAATGTATATACGTATATGATTCTAAACGATACACACTAAATTGGATGTTATGGGTTGTATGTGTAAGTAGGACATAAAACTGAACTTCATATTGACATATATAAGTCACATTGTCATATATATTCCGAGTCGAAATACGCAATACTATATATATATATATATATATATATATATATATATATAAATATATATATATATATATGTTTGTGTATATATATATATATATATATATATATATATATATATATATATATATATATATAGAGCGAGAGAGAGAGAGAGAGAGAGATGTTTGTGATTGTGATATTAAAGGAATACTTACAAGTCAAAGACAGATGAATATAGTACAACGACAACCTTTACTGTGTATTCTGTCTTCACATTATCTGTCGTTGGAATTTGAAGTAGTACAAAATATCATAGAAAGTCATATTCTCACGAAAAACGCATTCTAAATCAAACCGTAATATTTATCTTCAATATGATGCAAAATATTAATATAGTCTTGAATCAAAAAGTTTGTGACAAAATAAATAACAAACACTTGTCATAGCATTAGTTATTTACTTTCCGTACACTTCCGTTGCAAGTTCATTTAAGAAAGCAAACATGTCTTTAAATTCCAATTAAAAAATCAAAAATATCATTATTATAAAATCTCGTAATTTTCATTATATTTTAGCTATCTTGCTGTCAAGAAAGCGAATACAGAGTTGTGTGTGTATATTTTATGTTTAAAATATAATAGCTTTTACAGACCTTTACGTTCTTTTACCATGTCTCTTTCGTTATTTGCTTCCTCTTGGTGAATGTCTTGGTCTCTTTTGATATATATTTGATCTTTCTGAACTGACATATGCATTTCTATATTTTATAGCTGCTGTATATATGGTATACCTCTTTCGATATTGGATTGGTGCTGCAGAACATAGCGTTTGGCAAGAAGATCCGTATTTTCCAAGAAGTTTCTTGATACGAAGTCATCTTTGGAAGGTTGAAGATCATAATTTATGTTGCCAATTTTAATGTTTCCGTTCTATTTCATTCAAAGTTTTATATATATATATATATATATATATATATATATATATATATATATATATATATATATATATATATATATATATATATATATATGTGTGTGTGTGTGTGTGTGTGTATGTGTCTGTGTGTGTGAAGGTATATGATATCGTTTCGCTTCAATGATCTCTGTTTATTTCCTTATTCATTTATCTTATCATATAAAACATAGTTGGTAGTCGAAGCTGCGTCATTACATATATAGATAGAATACTTGAGAACTGTTTAGTTGAATGACCATAAATTAGGAAATGGAATATGATAAACATAACCCATTGTGTAGATTACACAAGTAATGGATATGATTTGTTTAAATTTCAGTTTTTCACTTATTTTTAGCATGGTTACACGAGTGAATTTGATATATATATATGTCTATGAAAACAGTAAGTAGCATAAATATCAGTTATGTATTAAAACTGTAACATAAAGGACCAAAGGATTTGAAAAAGTGTCAAATCTAATGCATTATTACCCTAGTTTGAAACTCCAATTTATATCTAGACTTTGCAAATATTATGTGAGATATGCCTATTGTAAGGAGTCAACAAAAGGTTCCAGTATGTTAAAAAATCATATCTTAATTTTACCATCGTCGTATAAATTTTTCTACAAATATCTTGCTACCCTTATTTCCTCAGTCATGAATAGCTTTAGACAATACATTTGACCCCGCGAGGATTTCTCAAGTTTGTTGAACTAGCATCTCAAACTCCATCAACAAACGTCAATGTCATTCTACTATATCTATAAACTCATTTGGACAAAAACAAAAACACTATGTTGAATTTGTCAAGTTAAATTAGGTGCAAAAGTTAAAGACGTACGTTTCAAATTTAAGAATTAGCATTTCTGAACACAGACACTGTAATAGATGAAAAATCAGTGTCGAGCTATCTCGGACAACGTCTTGAAGACAATTTAATTCAGGTGTAGAATTCAGCTTTACGCAAGTTTCATACTGACATATGAATATATAAACCTTTTATGTTTTATGATTTATGTTTTCATCGTAAGCTAAATTCATTGTGTAGACTCCAAATATAACGCACTTAATTATATCATATAAAATGACGACATAATGATGTCTCTCTTGTGCGTAAGAACATAAGACAAAATATATAAAGAAATTGAAAGTCTTTGTTTCACAATCGTATCTTTACGCAGATCAAATAACCATATTCATATGACGAAGTTTTTGTTAAAGAATATCCATCCTAATAAATATTAAGTTTTATTTTCTATGTCATCTTAGATGCTGATCATGTACACATATCATAGATAGATAGATATATAGATAGATAGATAGATAGATAGATAGATAGATAGATAGATAGATAGATAGATAGATAGATAGATAGATAGATAGATAGATAGATAGATAGCAACACGAACATGAATCCTGTTGTACCGGTAAAATATAAAAAAAACTGATTATTATCTTTCATTTCATGTCAATTTAAACTATGACGATAATGATAAGTGAGATGTCATCTTTTAAATGCCAATAATAGCTACACATGTTTCTAATTACCAGTTCATGACAGGTTATGTACATACACTTTACTGTATCGCCAAGAATTTGACATGCGCTTTAATCATTTCTAAAGCGTGAACAGCTGTTCCCATGCTAAGGAACATACTTGTGTAAGCTGACGAGCTATATTGAAAGTCAAACCTAATTGGATTGAGACAACAAATTTACTTTATATTTGATACGATAAATCTATACTTGCTATGAGTATGTCACACTGCCCATTTGATCTTTTGACACATCTTGCAGCCATGAATGCCCCATTATCCCTGTCTTGGTAGTAAGCCATATACTGTTGAAATAAAAACTAATTATTAGATTACTTATTTGGGCCATTCAGTCTGTATAGATATATATAGTGGCAAGTTGTACTATTTGACATTGATAACTTATTTCTTATTACTTGTCACAGTGATGTCCATCCTGCAGTACTTGCTGATTTTAAAAACATTGACTGATAACAGAGAAATCAAAAGATAGATGTTGAAAACGTAAATTATATATGAAGACATACCGTCTTGATTAATGAAAAATGCAATGAATGCGGGTCAAATATATTATTTATTCACACTATCAGACGGAATATAAACACACAAGTAACGCAGCTAAACATCAAAATATTAGACTGAAGAAAGGTTTATTAAAAAGCATTGTCCTACATAATGACCTGTTATCTGGAAAACTTAAATATTATCATCGATACTATATTTAACTTGTTGTTCTGTAATAATTATTTGGGAAGGTAAGTTACTAGTTAAGTATAGGAGTAAGTAGTTTAATTTGAGGTTGATTACTTATTATTGCTAATTTACTGCAGTGCTGTCTATCCTGCGGCCCGTGGAAGTACATCAAATACATAATAACTGATAACAAAGGATAGGAAAGTTAACTATATTTATGAAAAAACAGCGATTAGAAATGAAGACAGTATAGATAATGAAAACATTAATGAACCCGAATGCAATATATTCACACAACCAGAAGGAAATACAATTAATGAAGCTAAACATGAAAATATTAACACTGAAGAAAGTGGTATTCAAAAGCATTGTTCTA
This sequence comes from Unio pictorum, assembly GCA_030141615.1. Lineage (NCBI taxonomy): Eukaryota > Metazoa > Mollusca > Bivalvia > Unionida > Unionidae > Unio > Unio pictorum. The sequence goes on from JARLTB010000316.1 coordinate 5,276,605, forward strand.
CATCATGACCGTTTAGTTAAAAAAATGAAAACTTTATCATATATAAGTCATTTATAGTTTTGTTTCATTAATAATTAACGAGCGTACAATGTACAAAAGAATAAAATCAACAACAGACGTTATAATACGAGAACCAGGTTTTTTATGGGATATCAGTTGCAAAATGAAATCATTGGTCTGATATATTCAAGCAAAGTATCCTCGAGACTGACATATATTTCCAACATGTTATATTTTTCATTTCAGAGCACACGTATATAAATGGTGATTAATTCAAATGTCTCTGATATTATTAAATCAACATAGTTCACTCCTGCAATGACCAGAATATTAAATGAGCATTAGTGTGGTTAAACAACGAATAACTGCAAAGAGTGTTAATATATTGATTGCGGACACCGGATAAATAAAAAAAAACATTAGGAAGCAACAGAAATAAGAGAGTTAACTCTAATTAAGCAAAACAGTATGCTCAACCAGATACAATACACAATCTGTATTATCCAGTTGCCAGTGTACTATATATGCATCTGATAAATATATATGAGTAAGGGTACATATAACATAGACATGGACAGAAAGAGAAAACTGACCAGGAAAAGTGTGCAATGCATGGGCCTAAGAACGTATGTCTACATTCAAGCAGATATTCAATGCAGCCAAACATCCATATGTTACTAATGAAATCTATCATAATCATATGTAGTCCACATAGCTATGATTTCATAAGAGCGACCACAAATGGAGATCATATAAGCATCGAAATAGCGGAAGCGATCTCAGGGTGGTCCCAATAAATGTGTCACTTATTCCAAAATGTTATCAAAGAAACACCATTGACACGGGGCTTCGAGACATACATTCATTGGCGTCTTAATCTCGGGAGACCATGCGTATAGCACCCTTGGGGTGACGTCTGTCCCTGGGTTGTTGGCATCGTCAGTTATGGCTGTGGAGACCTATGCGCGAGTGGCAGTCCCTCTTGTAATTTTTGCAGACACGCTGGGAAGCCTGAGTCGCTGTGGTTTCTATCACTTTGCCCTTTCTGACACGTTTCTCTGCTGCCTCGTATCAACGACTGATGCACCTTTACTTACTGTCAGCCTCCTGGTGCCTCGGTCCTCGGCCAGCACTTCCCAGCCATAAGGTGCGATGTCACACACCTTCAGGTCCCTCTTGCATGCATCCTTGGAACGGAGTGATGGGCTGCCGACTCTTTTTGTGTTAGTGGCAAGCTGTTCATATAGAATGTCCTTTGGCAGCCTCCAATCCTCCATGCGTCGGCCGTGTCCCAGCCATCGAAGGCGACGTTTGCTCAGCAGGGAGAGCATGCTGTGGGTATCTGCACGGTCTCCGTGCTGACGGGGCTATTCAGGTTCGCGACCCTTCCAGAAGAAAGTTTAGTTTTCCTCTCTGAGGGAGCCATTGGAATCTAGTCTAGTTTCTTGGAGGGCAGCTATGCTCATAGTTAGCTTGGTGAGTTCTCTATCGATAACGGCCGTTTTCCTGGTGTCATCCACTTCTCTGAGGTCATCGGAGATGCCTGTACAAATAGTGCGCACATTCCAGCTTGCAAATCTAAGAGCTGGAGTCTTCTCTATTCGTTTCTTTTTCTTTTTGTCTGGTGTGGAATTTTCGTCTGATTGTAATGTTAAGCAACACAACATACTGAGCTCCAGACACCAACTGGATCTGGCAGGTGATGGCGGGTTAACACCTTATTCACCGGGGGCTGCCCGGCCTGAGGCGGGCGGTAATTGGCCATTGTGATATGTGATCCCTTCCACCGTCAAAGTAGACCCCTGGCGCCTCTTCCCTACTCCAATCGGGTGGGACCTTTAACCCGTAAACTGTCAGATTCCGTCTTGTTTCCTCCGTTAGTAGCGGGACTGGAGTGACCTCTCCAGGGCGCAAGTCAGGGCATGGAATATGGATATCCTGGGTTGCCCAGGCTTCAGGCTACCCCTCTCGTCCTTGCTGGTTTGGTCCAAGGGAATGCTGAGCATGACATTTGACACCAGTTTGTATGCAGGAGCTGTCGTAAGAAAGTCGTAGTCGACATCCATCCGCCTTAGGGGCTCCACTCAGATCTTTTGTCTGGGTTTACTCCCGTAGCCTTTCCTTCTCCCGAAGATATCCACAAGGCAGTGGAACCATTGGCTTTCAATCAGAGTTTTCTTCTACTAGAAACATTGCCTTGACCAGTCGAACGAGCTTCATCTACCCGGTTTTGGAGTCAGAGTTTCCCTTCTCTTAGACAGGCTGCCTGCCAAGGCTAATGAGCCCAGTCTGCCCTCCCAGTTATACCGCAGAGTTCTCGGTCGGGCCACACAACAGGTTCTGTGAAAACAAGAGTCCCCGCGTGAAAGGGGCTGTTGTGGACAAAATATTGCAGGAGAGGCTATATGCAAGTAACCTCCTGTCCATCAGAACAAGACAGTGGTCCTGCAGCGATCACTACACCTAAAAATGAGAGGCTATGAGAGACGCTTCACTTCCCTTTGGCAAGAAGGACATCAGGCCCACACCTTGCTGCGAGACGATTGCACACATAATCGAGTAAGTTTGCAGTCGATTCTAATCTGCAGCTACATACATTGGAACGGAAGCTACGTGTAGAGGCGGTGAACGAGCAGTAAAAATATCAAAATTATTGCGTGTCCTATATTTATAAAGCGAACCAAAGAAATGTTTCCTAACAATTATGCAACACAGTATAGAACGCACGCACTTATTACAGTTAAGAACGTCAAAGAATAATGGACTCTACATGTTTTGACAAGAATACTTAGATAATGAAGCAAGAGAACATACAATAAGATATTTCTTTCTTAGGACTAACTATGATTAGAAACGGAATCGGGAAGAAACTAACCAGCACCTACCTAATGTGAGTAGTTGACCTGAAAATCTTTGAAGAAAAACTGTCGGCAATCTACAACGTACATACATACATTGAATGTCAAGTGAAACGAATCAACCCACTTAACGCACAACAATCAACCTAATTCAGATTCTTTAAACATTAAATGTAATTTTCGAGTTTAAATATAAATGACAGTCTCCAATTAAATACACCAAACTAATCAAAAATCAAAAATCAAAATAGCTTTGGTATTGAAAAGGTGATGTGAGTTCAACTTATAAATGCATATCTATAATTCTACAATATAATTCATTGAAGGGGTCACCTCTAAAGTTCTAACGAGACACATATGATGGCATTAACAAGGTTTGTGCTCATAAATAAAAAAATCATTTGAACGCTTACCTCCTTTTCCACATCAACCGTCTTTTCTAGAATGGATCGGCCGTCATTTAAATTTCTCACAGTATATATGTCAGCATTAGGATCCACATGATAATTCCTCTTTAAGTTTAAATTCAGAGTATCGGAATTGCGTTTGAGGAGAAAGGACAACGTCTCAGGCAGGTCAGGGTCATCGAGTGATCGCTTGTCTCTCTGATGTGGTGTGGTTACATCTTTCAGCCAGACTGTTTCTGTTGTTGCTATCAAAATGGAGATACACGTTTAAAATCAACGAACAAACCACCGTCAGTTAGGAAGTAAAAAAAAATATATATGATCAATAAGAAGAAGGTATTCTGCATTGGAGATGTAAAAATAAAATTCAGTTTGATAATATGGCATTAAATATTCTAACTCACGCAAATTGTGTGACTTGTAAACAATTCATATCTTATGGCTCATTTCAAAAGTTTGTTTTATATATGATTCAGTGGCTTCAAATGTTGCTTAAGAATGTTGAGATCTATACAATTATATCACAATTTATAATTCTGTGTAATAAATACTTTTATAATAGCTATCACGTATTAAATGTAATAATTGAAAAGCAATATTAACAACCGCGGGCACAAACACTGCACAGGATAGATTTCCTCTTAACTTGCAATCATTTTCAATTTGACTTGCAACCCTATTTGGATTCGTTCCTAAAACGATATTTCAAAAGAAAGTCAAACAAGAAAGATCGAATTCATTTGGTGTATATATATATATATATATATATATATATATATATATATATATATATATATATATATATATATATATATATATATATATATATATATATATATATATATTTATATATATATATATATATATATATATATATATATATATATATATATATCTTGGTTCGAAATATCAACGATCATTTTTCGTCGCTTGGAATATACATAAAGGATCCCTTTAAAAATGTTCTTTTTTTTCAGTTGTGTCAACATGGATTGTGTGTTAAGAAAAAGGTCTGAATAAGGTGATTATCTATTGCGTTTGTATCCCATGGTACGAATAGTTAGCCTGGTTAGTTAGATTGGTGATATATATATATATATATATATATATATATATATATATATATATATATATATATATATATATATATATATATATATAGAGAGAGAGAGAGAGAGAGAGAGAGAGAGAGACGGACAGACAGACAGACAGACAGACAAGGATAGATTTATACGTACCGATAGGGAAGTATGCTGTGATGCAGACATATATATATATATATATATTTTGCTCATCATCGTAAACTCTAGACGAGCTGGCATCTATGGCGTTACTGTATGACTTAACCATGACAAGGGAGCTTATATCTTCGTCTAGTCGGACCTTAATTATGTAATTTATGGCTAGCGTGTTCCGAACATGTATCATATTTTGTTTACCCAAACATTTTTTGCTATCCATTTAAAGCATATTGAATAATGCTCTGAAACTTTAATTACTTGTAATGAAAATAGCTTGAGGATTTTTCTAGTCTTCAATTGTACCTTTCATGACATTATGTGAAATGGTATCGGATGAGAATATGTATATATATTCATGTGGCGCAAGTTGTATAATACATAATACAACCTAACATATAGATTGCAACATATCAAATCGTTTTCCATGAAAAAAGGTATGTTCTCTCATGAACATGAAATTAAAAACTAAAAGCAAATAGCTATATAGAAATAATTAATTTCAAAGCGTTAGGTATATTAAAAAAAGAAAGTATGTCTACATTTTGTCTTTGCATTTGTTATCTGTCTTTATATTAGCCATCTGCTTATCTTAACCAAACACAAAGCAATACCTATAAATATATATGTCACCTATGAAGTTGTATATGTCGAAAAGTCTGGGAAAAAAACCTAAATACCTATTGTAAATTAAAAAATATATATATAGATCATTCTCTTGAACCTCAAATATTGGTGCAACTAAACCAAATTGATTTCATGGCCAAAGTAAACATTTACATGCAACAGCGGTGGCCCTATTTTGCAATGCTCCACTTTCCTAAACTTATCACCCAATGTCAACAAGTAATCTGTAGCTTGACAATTCCATTTCTAGAAAATACTTCTTTTTCAATCCGCTGAACATAACTAGGAAAGATAATTGGGTAAGTAAAGATAAGATTCCTCCTAAACACAAAATAGAAGTAATATTACGTTTGTAGCTTAAGTTTACCATGTTACCATTAGAACTCACCCATTCCATGAGGCAGCGATATACTCAGACTATTGGTTAAGCAAATATTGCTTTCTGGACTTTCTAGAGTTAGTGAGCACATTGTCAGTGTCGTTTGTATTTTAAAGAAGAGAAGCTCATTGACACGATTTCATGTATTGTGTTCTACTGAGTGATTTGTTTTTTTTTATTGGGATCTGTGTGTATGCGTGTGTGTTCGTATATGTGCATGGGATTTTGATTCCTTACGTAGAATACAATATTTTTCAGTAATATCAGTAGGATGTCTATAGTGCGTCAGTTTATAGTGATGTCTAACACTGGGTAAATAAGCAGCATAAAGGTTGCAAGTGGCCCCACCTTTGTCTCATTTTATTGTCAACAGGCAGACAGTCGCAACAATAAGCTCATAATGCTGAGTGCATAACATCGGCAGATGTTAGTCCTATTCCTTTTAATTACAATTAGATCCAAATATATTATTTCAACATTTAACAGACATTTGGTTTGGAAAGATTTTGTGATAATGATCCTATTATATTATATCCACACACGCTACCTTTGGCTTGGCCAACTTGCAAGGTATTTATGAAATCTCTCTCTGTATATATATATATATATATATATATATATATATATATATATATATAGATATAGATATAGATATATATATATATATATATATATATATATATATATATATATATATATATATATATATATATATATATATATATGCAATTATACTGTATAACCTTCAACTATTGTTCTAAGTTTGTCGATGCAGTTTTAATCGATACATTGCAACATTGCAAAGAGCAATTAAACTTAGTTCAATTAGTTTCACGCTAATAACCGATATTGCAAATGAGAACGTTAAATGCAATTAAAATATATACCTCAGCAGCGGAATTACTATCTTTGAATTATCCAATATAGGCCACCTCGTTCAGTACTAACGAAGTAGAAACTGTGAATGACCACTAAAGTTGAAGAACTTGTTTATTCAGTGTATTGAATATATTAAATAGAATAATTCGATGTTATGGACTGTTAATGCTTATTTTCAGACGGACACAATGATACAATTATATTATGATGTGGCATGTTTGTAGCTCAGTGGTAAATTCTAACCGCCATATCTACTAATATCGCCCACTTAATCTTATATAGGATTTTGAGGAATCTACCCAGATCATTCAGTGAAGAATTTTCAGCTTATGGAAATCATTGTTATCGTGATAGTTCAGTGATGTTTGTATTTTCAGTACGGATTTCTTTTTTGAATTTTGAAATGTCGACATGGTGACAGATGTGGCTTTTAGTTTTCTCTAATAGGGATAATTGTAGATAGAACAGACTAATGGTCACGCGATAAATCATCTAATACGTATTTATCTTATCAAATAAAGGTAACTATTAAGCTGTATGTTCAGTTAGAAACATGGGTGCGTCAGGCATGTTGTACATGCACCATAATACACCAGACAGTGATAGGTATGATGTATAGTGGACATCCTACACATAGGAATATTAACTATATTGTGTCGTCTGCATCACGCACGTGCAAATAGTGTATATTGTGTTGTATTAACCATCACGTATGAGACAATAGTGTTCAATGCGCACCATTAGTTCTAATGTATGCTGTATCGCCATTGCAAATGTTGCAGTTCTCCTTAGGCTCTATCTTCATTCTGTAAGCACATTGAAAAATAGCTTCATTCTCCTGGTAAAGGCATTGTTTACCAAGGACGAGGTAATAAATGTCAAAACCCACAAATCGTATCCCTCAGCAAACACGAATCCATCTGGAAAATCTAAGATTTAATTACGATCATGTTTCGGTTTATTGTTTCCAAAGTCTGTATAATTGGTCACTTCATGTATCCCCTTAGTAACTGGATTACGACGCCAAATTGTTGGCACGATATAAATACAAGCAATTTTAATTTAAAAACCATCCTTTTCTTAAAGTTTTGATTATGTTGCCTCTAAATCTCAATTAAGAACAAAATCTGTTTTTGCTCAGCGTCTTTTTTGATAGCACTTCAGACAACACTTGTCGATCGTCCTCGTTTGAATTTGCGTATGTGTGTGATAATTTAACAAGAAATTCGTAACATTCAGCAAAGTACTGCCGCAAAGGTAAATCCTTAGGCTAGTACCAAGGTTATGGATTACGTCGTCACCCTGTTCCGCTCGACTTCATCTATAGCGTCGGCAGTATAATTGGACGACATCCTCCAGGAACATCTGTCAAGTTCTACTCTGCTCAAAGGCAGAAACGATCTTATATTCCTTTACATCATATAGGCTTTCTCGTGAACTGGATAAAGTCTGATCTCTGTCCAGTCCGGATTTTTGGTCCATCTGGGTGTGGAGTTTCTCCCGATCTGAATCTGGTAAGGTTTCCTCGAGTTTGCGATCATCCAGATAATTGTACTTGTAAAGTCCGTTTCCAACAGGATGCGCATTTTAGCCAGAGAGTTGCAGATCCTCGGATTAGTCAATGTGGCAGCAGACTTGATCCCGCTCAGCCGTCCTTTTATGCGCCGTTTACAAAGGACGTTGCTAGCGTAATTGCGCCCTTTTCAAGTCCCTTCGATCCCACAATCATGCTCACGCCAGAGATACGATCATTCTTGAGTCAGTGGCACAACCCATGTGGGCTGTCCACCGGGATTACTCTGGAGATACCCCAGGCGGGGATAGCGGTATGTTCCGCCGCTAGTACCTAAGGTTGGGGTGCCCATCTGTTGCCGGACTTCCATAACGTCAGCGGCACATGGGTGCCAGGGGCGAGCCCTTTCCACATCAACCTTTCAAAAATAACAGCTATCATCAATGCCTTTCATTTCTGGCAGGATCAACTTTTATTGCAAACTGTCATCCTTTTTTCAGACAACTTTGTGGTGGTAACTAGCCTCCTCAAAACAAGGGGCACCTATCACCAGACCTGTGCAATCTGAGCTGGCAGTTTCTAAATTTGTGCGACAATCTCCACCTCAATGTACAAATAAGACACATTCTTGGCAGACTCAATGTCTTGGCTGACACTCTATCTAGTCATTCACACAGAATGGTCACTCCATCAATCGGGCTTTCTTCCAATCGACACACTTTGAGGACGTCCGATGATTAATGTTTTGCAACAAGTTGGAATCGCAAGTTGTCCACTTTTCATCTCACAGGTTCCAGACCCAGAAGCTTGGGCCGTGGATGCTCGATCAATCAGCTGGAAAGGGTTGTGGTCATTCTCTCTTGGTACTGAAAATAATCCAGAAGTTAAGGGGTCAGAACTGTCAGATGGTTCTGATTGCCCCTCTCAGATGTAACAACTCCTGGGTCTCCGATCTACTCAATCTGGCGATAGATCTACCCAGGAAGATTACAGTCAGCCCATGTATTCTCAAGCAACCGCGGCCAGGGTTGTTCCACCCCTGTCCGGACCGTCTTTATGTTGAAGCTTGGCTCTTGTCTAGACAGCCTTGCAAGACAAACAATTTAAATCTTCGATTGCGGGGAGAATCTCGAGAGCAAGAAGGCCCTCTACTCTGAAGGCTTACGAGGGCAAGTGGCATGTTTTCAGGGACTGGTACCATATCATTCACAATGTTCCTCTGAGTGTCACAATCCCTCAACTGGCCGACTTTTCTCTGGCTTTTCGAGGAGAAACAGCAGGCCCCAATTATTTTCAAATGCTACCGCTCCATGATATCAGACACATTACGCCATTCTGGTACATGTGCTACCAGCCATTACAAAGATTTGTCAGATCGTTTAGACACTTTAAAATTCAATCGACTAATATCCCTCACCCTGTTTCCAAATGGAATCTGTCCTGAGTTTTAGCATGACTAAGTTCAGACAGTATTGAGTCTTTAGCCACAATTCGTTAAAGCTACTATCATACAAATTGGGTTTCTTGACAGTCTTAGCTTCAGCATGCAGGGTGAGTGAGTTACAGGTCCTTTCTAGTGACCCGAACTCTCTTCCGTTCCAATCAGAGGGTTCGATGGTCCTCTTGACGCAGCCAGGCTTCGCAGTCCAAAATATATTACCATACCTTGGCAATCAACGAGTCGTCATTAGCTCGCTTTCTTTATAGATAAGTCAGGATCAACAACCATGTAAGATCCTGTTTGTGCACTCTAGCACCATTTCAATGCATAGAGGTGAGTTAAGTCACATACAATCACCTCTTTCTTCTGGTGATAGCTGGGACATGAGATATCACCATTCAAACCCTTGCTTCATGGCTGAAGTGGGTTATACGCTCGGCGTAGTCTGAGGATTCACAAAATCAGTCACCTTATAGAAGCTGTTGGCTGGCATGCAGAGTCAACCTTCTGCAGTTTTTTCTTCTATATTTGTACTCGCAGAGGCAAACCTTGATTCTAGTAGGTCCAGTGTTTGCAGCCCAGACGCCCACCAGACCCATGTGCAACAATCAGCACAGCCTATTAGCTTCGCTGGATTCGCAAGATAAAATTTTGTAGGTAAGAAGATTTCAATAACTATCTTCTTAACCGTATAAAGGGGTCATATATCACGTGACCCTGGGCTGTGTTGCTGGCTGAAAATCAGGAGACCGGGTTATCGTTCACATGGGGAATCCAGCCACCATTCCTTAGAGGATACCCGGAGTGGAGGTCGGATGCTCCGCATTCCCTTCTCCTATTACATATTCTCCTAAAGTAATGTGATCGGGGAACGTATTCAAACGAGAAAGCAAATTTTTTTATTAAATTATGTTTCTCCGAGAATACTTACCCAATCACATTACTAAGAAACCCTCCCAACCACCCCGCCATGCGAACATCCTCGTATATTATATATCGCTCAGCTTAAAAACAAGCGACACCTAGCGGGTGGGAAGGGGAGGTAAGGCGCAAGAGTTATTCGCCTTTGTCTATATGACATAGACAGGAAAGACGAATTTTCTTCTTTTGGTAGGGATGGATTCGCGAGGTAGCAGGCCTATATCCCTAAAGTAATGTGATCGGGTAAGTATTCTCGGAGAAACATAATTTACTAAAAAATTTGCTTTCTCCACTTTCACGCCTCCTAACTCTAGACGTCGACATACCCTGTCCACTGCCATTGGTCTGCCTACCTGTGGGCAGTTGCCTCTTGCAATTTCAGGACGAAGGGACCACTTTATTACCTCAGAACATTTGGGTGATTCAGGTCATTTCGGAGGGACTTCAGACTTCATTTCTTCATTTATCTATCCCCTCCCCTGTCCACCTCTCCCCTCAAAATCACGATGTACCGTCAGATCGGGAGAAGGAAGCCTTTATATATATATATATATATATATATATATAGAGAGGTGAGTCAGGTCTCATAAATGCACCTTTTTCTTCTGGTGATAACTGGGACATGAGATATCACCATCCACGCCCTTGCTTCATGGCTGAAGTGGGTTATACGCTCGGCGTACTCTGGGGATTAACAATATCAGAGTCACCTCATAGAAGCTGTTGGCATAAATAAAGAGTCAACTTTCCCCAGTTTTATCTTTAAGATTTGTCCCCGCAGATTCAAACCTTGAATCTAGTAAGTCCAGTGTTGGCAGTCCAGATGCCCACGAGACCCATGTACAAAAATCAGCACAGCCTATTAGCTTCGCTGTATTCGCTAGATAAGTTTTTGTAGATAAGAAGATTTCAATAACTATCTTCTTAACCGTATAAAGTGGTCACATATCACGTGACCCTGGGCTGTGTTGCTGATTAAAATTGGGAGACCGGGTTATCGTTCAAATGGGGAATCAAGCCATCATTCCCTAGAGGACACCCTAGGTGGAGGTCGGATGCTCCGCATTCCCTCCTCCTATTACCTATTCTCCTAAAGCAATATGATCGGGGAACGTATTCAAAGGAGAAAGCAATTTTTTTTAGTAAATTATGTTTCTCCGAGAATACTTACCCGATCACATTACTAAGAAACCCTCCAGAGTTATTGCCCTTTGCCTATATGACATAGAAAAGACGAATTTTCGTCTTTTGGTACGGCTTGATTCACGAGGTAGCAGGCTTATATCCCTAAAGTAATGTGATCGGGTAAGTATTCCCGAAGAAACATAATTTACTAACAAATTTGCTTTCTTGCTGTTAACTTTGATCGGATTTAAGGGTCATACATTCGAGTAGTATTGCAAGGTTGATAGCGGAGAATTTGACGTTTTATAAATGAAGTTATTAATGGCACTACAAGTCTTTCGGATTTGGAAATATATGGCACATTTGCTGTATTTATGCCTATTCTTACACAATTACACTAAATAAATAAGAAACACAAATGTAATGGTGCAAAGGTTATGTATTTTAATACAACACAGAAAATAGCCATTTCAACAGCGCTAATCTGCTCAAAAAAAATCAGCAAGACACCAACATAAAAGTGAGGTGATTTAGTTTTATTTTCGTAGGAAGTATTTTTCATGACATTAAAGCTACACATTAGAGAAGTAATCAGATTGGATTGAAACTTAACTGAGGATTCACAAGATCAGAGTTACCTCATAGAAGCTGTTGTCTGGCAAGCAGAGTCAACCTTCTCCAGTGTTATCTTAAAGATTTGTTCTTGCAGAGGCAAACCTTGAATCTAGTAGGTCCGGTGTTGGCAGCCCAGATGCCCACCAAACCCATGTACAAAAATCAGCACAGCTTATTAAATCAGATAATTTTTTGCAGGTAAGAAGATTCCAATAACTATATTCTTAACCGTATAAAGGGGTCACAGATCACGTGACCCTGGACTGTGTTGATGATTAAAACTAGGAGACCGGGTAACGTTCAAATGGGGAATCCAACCATCATTCCCTAGAGGATACCCGGGGTGAAGGTCGGATGCTCCGCATTTCCTCCTCCTATTACCTATTCTCCTAAAGTAATGTGATCGGGGAACGTATTTTTTTTTAGTAAATTATGTTTCTCCGAGAATACTTACCCGATCACATTATTAACAAACCCTATCAACCAACACGTCATGCGAGCATCCTCGTATATTATACACCGCTCAGCTTAAAAACTGGCGACACCTAGTGGGTGGCAAGGGGAGGTAAGGGCCAAGAGTTATTGCCCTTTGTCTATATGACATATACAGAAAAGACGAATTTTCGACTTTTGGTAGGGCTGGATTCGCGAGGTAGCAGGTTTATATCCTTAAAGTAATGTGATCGGGTAAATATTCTCGGAGAAACATAATTTACTAAAACATTTGCTTTCTTGCTTTTAACTTTGGTCGGATTTAAGGGTCATTAATTCGATTAGTATTGCAAGGTAGATAGCGGAGAATGTGACGTTTTAGAAATGAAGTTATTAATGACACTACAATTATTTCGGATTTGGAAATAAATGGCATATTTGCTTTAAGCCTATTCTTACACAATTACACTAAATAAATAAGAAACACAACTGTAATGGTGCAAAGGCTATGTATTTTAATACAACACAGAAAATAGCCATTACAACAACGTAAATCTGCTCAAATAAAATCAGCAGGACACCAACATAAAAGTGAGGTGATTTAGTTTTGTTTTCGTAGGAAGTATTTTTCATGACATTAAAGCTAAACATTAGACAAGTAATCAGACTGGATTGAAACTTAATATCATATTTTGTCCAGTTGCAAAAGTCAATCGTTTGCTCTGAACATAGCAAACATATTGTAAGTATCCACGTTGATCTAGACTTAAAGAGTAAGTGATAAACAAGTTTGAGTATCCTGTCACGCAACTCTGAATCCCGAAACATATTCCAGTTTCGTGCTTGGCTAACATTGGACGACTGCAATATGGACCTGGAAAATACAAGGGACTGATTTAACTAATGTTTACCTCGAATAAATTGCAATACGGCTGCTTTACTAAATATTAAAGTAAAAGTGCATATATTATTTATCATCGTCATTATCACAGTAATTTTCTTTAACCTCGTCAATAACATCATCATTGTAAAGTTATAATCTAATGATCAAAAACGTTTAATGCATCGCAATAAATTATTTAAAACATTATAAGCAGATAAATCGGAGGTGCACATATTGCATTGTGTTCATTTATTTTACCATCAATGGATGCAGATGATATAGAGGCAACTGGAGTACATTTGCAAAGGAAACAGTCTGACTTCATTTGCACTGTATTTTATGATGCATCCTTCCCATGACGAATCTGGCATGAAAACTATTAAAACTTTAGAGATATACTAAAAGGATGTACTCACTTATGTATGATGAATCTTAACACACAGTCCCTGTTGACACCACTGCACAAAAAAAGAAAAATATTTTTTTTTGCATAATTTAAAATGTATAAAGCGGATAGTTATATTTCGAAGCATTATAGACATAGGATTCTTAATTTAATTGATTTGCAATTAGTAGATATAACAAACTCAATGACTATACTTAAGTTGGAATCATTGTACAAGATATTAAACGGTTACTTATAAAACCAAATATAATTTAATTAATATACATTAAGTTGCATACCTCATAGATATTTGAAAGAACTGTCATCTGACTTAAGAGTTTTTCAATCTAGAAATCTAACCACGATGTTCTTAATAATTTGTAGCCGAGAGAGGAACGTAGTGAAATATATATATATATATATATATATATATATATATATATATATATATATATATATATATATATATATATATATATATATATATATAAAGAAGGAGAGAATACCATATTTATTCCACACGTGGTTCCAGGAGCTGCACTGAAAAACGTTTTCACGCATTCTTTTGGATTCGCTGGATGTGTGCAACTCATAAATCGACATAATCTCCCAGGCAGTGCCTTCATGGAAGACAAACAAACACACATATGTATATCAATTTGTATGTGGTTACCTGATCAAAACATACCATTCTTCATATGAGGACATTAATATAAGAAATATGCTGAGTAACTATGCTACAAGAAATGTCTTCTCTGTTTAACAATTCCGTATTTCCATATGGTGCAAAGGTTAATAACGTTTTACAGCCTGACATAAGTAAGTGATGCAAAAGAGCAGCAAAACAATAATTTGTATGCTAGGGAGAAGAGAGTTAATAGTTAAATGTAGAACGTGAACAAGATGAAGATCGCTCGAAGGAAGCCATGAATACTGCGAACCATAATAAACAACACTTAAAACAACACTTCACTGAACAGTAAAAGAAACACTGTCAGAGCAAGGTTTGCATATAAGGTGACCAATATAACCCTTCAAGTGATATTTGAGATGGACAGTTTTGCAATACATCGGATCCCTGCAATATGTGTTATCCCACAGCCAGGAGTAATCCAAAGTAAATATTGTAGAAAATGTATTTTAAGAGCGACTTCTATGTAAGAATAAGTGACGACGTTACACTTAAATGATTTGGCCGCTAAACATGAACTCGAATCGTCCCGGTAATAAAACTACAGTAAACATGCCAAATCAAAGGCTGGTAAAAGGTAAAAATGTGACCTTTGTGATGACATCAAAGAAGGAATCCTTAATAATCCAGATGTTACGAAATTTATCATAGTGATATAGCTTACACATGATGCAAATACAACTTTGTATTAAATATGTGAAAAATAATTCCAATCTGCCCCTAATATACTGGGTAGGAAACGTAAATTGAATAGTAAGACAAACCCAATAATGGTTGCAATATTTTACATGATCTTGCAGTTTTATTTGGTTATAGTTTAAACTTGTGTTTGATGTATATGGGTGTGTATGTATATATGCATATATGAATGAACAATTATGTATGTATTTATATGTTTGTTAGTCTGTCTGTATGTATGTGTGTGGGTACGTATGTGTTTGAGTGTGTACCTCTTCGGTGTTTCACTAACATTTTACACGCGCTAATACAATTAGAAACAAATTGATGAAGAACATGTATATAAGGGTTTTTAATCGTTTAGTAAAGTTAAACAATCAAAGAGGAAAAGCTGTTTTATAGTTTATTTTTATACAACTACACTGTATTGATGTTAAACGTTGAGAAGTATTAAAGTACAATAGTGTACACCAGACTTCACGTTTCGTTATTATGAATACATCCCATATGTAGTTACATGACATTTTACTGCACTAATCACTTTTGTTTCGACATGTTGTGATTGTGTAATATCCCAATCTGTAGACGAGTTTTATTTATGAGCTTAATTGTTTGAGGAAACGTTATATATTAGCTCTTCGAAACTGCAACTCAAAATCGGATGCCCAGATTTAAGGTTTATTAATGATTACTATGGTTCTACGTGGTTCCAATTTTAAAGAGAAAATATAGTTTCTGCTTGTCGAAATACATGAATTATATATCTACTGAATAAATATAGTACTTATGAACCGAATTTAAAACTTACCCTAATATGTCTAAGACGTGGAAACGTTTGTTATTGTGCCAACTTTCAAATATGG
This sequence comes from Unio pictorum, assembly GCA_030141615.1. Taxonomy (NCBI): domain Eukaryota; kingdom Metazoa; phylum Mollusca; class Bivalvia; order Unionida; family Unionidae; genus Unio; species Unio pictorum. The sequence goes on from JARLTB010000316.1 coordinate 5,292,540, forward strand.
CTTCCAAAACAGGTTGTATATACAACACGTTGTGCATTAAAAATCCCAAATATTGCTTCCTATAAACAAATATGTAGTTCAAGTATATAAACGAACTGATGTCTTTTAAAAATGTGGTCCATTTTATTAACTGCATATGTCACTTATTAGCTTGCCATTACTTTCGAATTAATATTTAAAAGCCATTTATGTTGTAAATGAGCGGTTCGTTTGGACAATATTTGAGTGATTACGTGTATATAGCGTGTCTGTGTGTAGTGTACGTAAGTAACGGAATATGCGTTAAACACAGGATGGAAAATTGTCTTAAGGTAACAAAATATGAGTAAAGTGCAGAAAGGAAAAAAATCTTAATGTACCGGAACATGATCAATGCGCAGGAAGGAAATTAATCTTAAAGTAACGGAACATGAATAAAACACAGAATAGAAAATAATTTTAAAGTAACGGAACATGAACAAAGCACAGGATGAAAAATAATTTTAAAGTAACATTACATGAAAAAAACAAACACAGAATAGAACATAATCTTTAAGTAACGGAACATAATACTAGGCAGAATTAATATTTAATAAAAAAAATACTATATCTGTATTCGTTCTCAACGGCGAATCGAATCCAGATATACGGGTAAACAGCACAAATTGTCAAGACTGCACGAACCAGCCCATGTTTCATTAGGACAAATATCTTTGACTGTATGTTATCTTTATATTTCATCCTTTATCTTGTATGGCCTATTTGGTGCTTATATATATATATATATATATATGTATATATATATATATATATATATATATATATATATATATATATATATATATATATATATATATATATATACACACACACATATATATATATATAAATATATATATATATATATATATATATATATATATTATAGAGAGAGAGACGAGTTTAATTATTCTAAAGATTTTAACATTTACTTTACACTTTGCGATTGACAGAAATTATGTTCTATCTTACTGTGTATTCAGCGTTGATGCACCATTGAACCATACACATATATATGTTCTCGTCCTTAATCCTTCGCTCAAACTTTCATCCTTTATCTTGTATGGCTTTTTTGGTGCTTATATGATATATATATATATATATATATATATATATATATATATATATATATATATATTTATATATATATATATTCATATGTATGTATGTATGTATGTCTGTATGTCTATATATATGTATATATATATATATATATATATATATATATATATATATATATATATAGAGAGAGAGAGAGAGAGAGAGAGAGAGAGTTAAATGATTCTAAAGATTTTAACATTTATTTTACACTTTGCCATTGACAGAAATTATGTTATACATTACTGTATATTCAGTGCTGATGCACCATTGAACCATACACATATATTTGTTCTCGTCCTTAATCCTTCGCTCAAACTGTGGTTGTAATTAAATGACAGATAAAGTATATTTGAGAACAATAGGATTTGCTTGCACATTAAAAGGGCTATATGCTTTTGTATGCTGCACACGTCCTGCTGAAACTGACACTTTGAATGTTTACATACCCCACAGTGAGCAGATCCTGCTCCCAGGATTAGTTGACACTGCATACTGGGGGAGTACTTCTGTCCAGGAAGTTTCGCCATAAACTTTTTCCACTCGGGCGATTCAACTTGGGTATAGACACTTTTCTTTGTTAAATCAGGTCTGAAATGCGATACGGATAGGTTATCGTGATAGTCACACAAACAGAGAGAGAGAGAGAGAGAGAGAGAGAGAGAGAGAGAGAGAGAGAGAGAGAGAGAGAGAGAGAGAGAGAGAGAGAGAGAGAGAGAGAGAGAGAGAGATTGGGAGAGAGTGTGAAATGTATTATCCAATATTTATATATGCAGATGACGCATACTTGGTAACTAGCGTCCTCTTAAAAGCCTCCACGGAACAGTTGGAAAATATCCAGGGGTTCCTGGATTATTTCTTGTTGAGATCGAAGACTGGTGGAGAGGGAGCCATAATAAAGCCATTGTCTGCTTTACAAGCAGTAGCAGTATCCTCTCCGTCATGTACAGCTCCAAGGCTATAAAAGAAAATACAAGGGAAAAATATAATCTCCACACCTAAGACATAACTTGTATTGAACACAATGTATAGAGACGAAAGAGCCCTACAGAATATCAATAACGAAGAGATAAAAAATAAATAATTTTATCTGCTTCTATCTCAATAATGCTCGTCACATATTTTAGATAAGAGGTCAATCAAATTCCTAGAGGATGAAGGTCAAGGATCATACATAATATCTGGTAGAATTGTGTCCAGCATTGACAAAATGATCAAGTATAATTCAAATAATTGACTCTTTCATTGACATAATGATCAAGCATAATTCAAATAAATGTCTTTTTCAACGAATTATCATTTCATTTAACCTTATGCACATAATCTTAATGTGTGCAAATAAACAATGCAATTGTTTGCATGGAAAATGGTCGCTTATGGAATTCATACACATACACACATCTAAAGATATATATATATATATATATATATATATATATATATATATATATATATATATATATATATATATATATATAGGGAGAGAGAGAGAGAGAGATATATACTATGTTCCTTACTAAACATTTATACGTAGAAACACTTACGCACTAAAGCTTATACGAAGTAATGAAAGATTAAAAAAAACATACAGTTTCAGAAGATAGAATTTCACAAACTCATAAACCAGACATATATATATATATATATATATATATATATATATATATATAATCTTCCTAAATATTAATACGTAGAAATACTTACGCACTAAATCTTATACGAAGTAATGATGTAAGATTAAAAAAAATACAGTTTCAAAAGATAGAATTTCCCAAATTCATAAACCAGACATCGAAAGTAGTCTCTCTCTCTCTCTCTCTCTCTCTCTCTCTCTCTCTCTCTCTCTCTCTCTCTCTCTCTCTCTCTCTCTCTCTCTCTCTGTCTTACTCTCTCTCTCTCTTTCTCTCTCATTATCCCCATTTATTTGTGTGTGTGCGTGTGTTTTTGTGTGTGTGTGTGATTCAAGACATAACTGACTATTATGCGCTCCTGAGGTAAATTATCAATTTAAATCGACCGATCGACAATATAACTAATTGTTCTTATCATTACTGACAAAAACGTCATGTACAGTTGTCACCCATCCAATGCACTAACAATATTTAAATAATTTATCCTCACATTCTACAAACTGAGTAGAGCTCTCAAAGATGTTTCATCAGCATGTAACAGCATTATTATATCAATATTAAAAAGTTGGTTTTGACTTTATTTTTAGATTAATACATATTGTCTAGAAAAATTTGTAATATTTATCAAAATGAATATCCCGGATATAAATCACTTTGCTGATGGTGTATGAAAATAAACTATATTATATACTGTTGCATTTATTGTATGCGTATATTTGTAATAATCAAACAATAGTATATATTATATTTAATTATACAAATAGAAATATTTAAAGACAACAAATTGATATAAATAAATGTCGTTATATTCCAATTTTGTAAAGGTTAGGTCACAACTTATTTCATATTATATGTATTATCTTCTAGAGTGGTGAATAGAATGTATTTATAAATGTAATTATGATACAAGGTGGGGTAATGTAATTATGATACAAGGTGGGGTAATAAATTGTAGCAAATCGGAAAAGAATTGCTGTAAATTTCGATTTACGTATGTTATGTATATTACACTGTTGTACCCTAAGTGTTGTATCTGACATATGTGCTACTGCTTTATATGGCGAACACAGGGAAAACAGATAGAACTTTTAGTCAACATTTATGCATATTGTAACAAAGAATCAACTAAAGCAGAAATAAGTAGAAAGAAAGACAATGCATGTGACTGATATGGTTTAAAAATACACTTGCCTATGACCTAGTTCGTGTGCTGCAACGTTTGTCGCCCTAAAATAATCAGATGAATGAACAAGCTCAACTCTACAACCAGGCACACAAACCATTCCTGGGTAGGAAATACCTTAAAATAATTACAGAAAACATTTTTAATCAAAGATGCCGTTCAACTGACGAACGAATCCATACTTATGTTAATTTAATTTACTTTAGACTTTGAATCAAATGGAATATATCCCATACATCAAATATACTGGTGAATGAATTGTAAAGCTAATTGTAAAATCATTGTGTTGACATAAACAGGTATAACAGTATATATATATATATATATATATATATATATATATATATATATATATATATATATATATATATATAAAGAGTGAGAGAGAGTGAGAGAAAGGGACAAAGAGATTTTAATGACATTTCTATTACTTTGCAATATTTCTCCTTTCCATATATGGTTTTAGCTGATTCTGAGACAGAACGTCTTGTAAAGGAAACCTGTATGGATTCACAGTCGTAATATGGTAGATCCATAGGTTATAAAGTCTTTAAATCTGTGCAACATTCTTCAATCGGTTTTTTTAATGGTTTAAATATAATGTGTCATGATCGCTTTGTTTCGACTCGTATTTCTTGTATTACACCTTTTACAAAGTATTTAACATTATTTTTATATTATTATAATGTGTAGACCAGGGGTCTCAAACTCGCGGCCCGCGGGCCATTTGAGGCCCGCGAGACGATCTTTTGCGGCCCGCTACCTGATAGCAAAGTTTAGTGTTAATGTGGCCCGCGCATTTTCCCCATTCTCATATCTATAATGTGACCCTCCGCGACGGTTTCAGTCGAATCTTACCGACTAGTCTAGTTCTGATTTTTATTATGTTTTTATAGGTTTGGACGTTGATCATAATGGTAAGAATCGTTTTAAAATCAAACTAAAAGTTTTTATTTTATAGCATTTTGAGACAAACATGGCCAAAGTTAGGTTTTGAGAAAACACACTTCGAATGTTGTATATACATATATCAAACTTTAAAAAAAGTCAGTTAGTGGGTAATGTACAACCATAATTGTGTAAATCGTAGCAATCTGACACAGTATCAAAGAATCCCTATTAAAATTGCTGCTAGTGTGTACGAGTAACGAGTGAGGGAAATTCCGAGCCTGTCAGTTTGGTCACTTTCAAAATAGGGTTAGTCAAAAGGGCCTTTTCTACGATAAAAAAATAATCAAAATTCATTCTCCCTACAATAGCATCTTCCTTCGCATAACTAATTCATAAATATTGCCTGCACCTGCCTTCTTTTTGAACACGTTTTAGTTTAAAAATCGCTAGTGGGAATCGCGCAAAACTAGCTTTGGTGACATACGACTGAAACCATCGTGGAGGGTCACATATTACATTATTATTTTAAATTATCGAGCAATATATATTTCATACGTTAAAAATTACGTCATAATTCGGGAATTCACTCTCTGACTACTGCAGCCTCATGTATTATGTTGGTTTCTAAATCTCCCTAAGAGCAAAGTCTCGTGATACGTGATTCGGGAGTGTTACCGAGTGGAAGGAAAATATATTTTATCACACAGTGCAAATACGTTTTTTGTCACCCGACCCCAGTTAACTCTTTCTCAAAACCTGCTGTGAAGAGAAAGGTTGGCGATGAGCACAGACAATTTCAGAAGAAGTGGGAGACGGACTACTGTTTTTTTAGTACAGGGGCATTCCGACGTGCCTTATATGCACCGAAAAAGTTGCGGTGCACAAGGACTACAACATCAGACGTCATTATTTAACCAGACATGCTGAGGAGTATGCAAAATACCAGGGAGATGAGAGAGAGAGACCCGGGTCGCTAAACTTAAAACATGTCTACTGAGGCAGCAAGATTTTTTCAGGAAAGCAAACAAAGAAAGTGATGCAGCAGTTGAAGCTAGTTACGTGGTGAGTTAGATGATTGCTAAGGCAGGAAAGTGATTCAAAGAAGGCGAGTTCATCAAAAATTGCATGTTACAAGCTGCAAGTATAGTCTGTCCGGAAAAGAAGGGTCGGTTTAGCAACATCAGCCTTTCAGCCAACACAGTGGCAGAGCGCATTTCTGAGCTGTCAGGTAACATTTATGATCAACCGTGTGAGAAAGGTTAACATTTCCATGCATACTCAGTCGCTCTTGATGAGAGCACAGACGTTACTGACACTGCACAGCTCGCAATATATGTCCGTGGTGTTGATGATAATTTTGAAGTGATGGAGAAGTTGCTCAAAGTTATTCCAATGCATGGCCAGACCACCGCTCATGAGATATTCAGCCAGCTGTGTGATGCCATTGTGGATGCCGGTTTACCGTGGAAATTTTTGCAGGAATAACAACCGACGGAGCGCCATCAATGACAGAGAAAATAAATCGACTCGTGGCACATGTTCAAAGAAAACTGGAAGAGGAGGGTGTGGAAGAGGCCGTTGCTCTACACTGCATTATCCATCAGCAGGCCCTTTGCAGCAAATGCCTGAAGTTTGACAATGTGATGTTTGACGTTGTAAAATGCATCAACCATATCAGATCCAGGGGCTTGAAGCACTGGCAGTTCCGCGCCTCTTTAGAGGAAATAGAGTCAGTATATGAGGATGTTATCAACTTCACCGAGGTACATTGGCTTAGTAGGGAAAACGTCTTGAAAAGGTTTTCTGAGTTGAGAGCAGAAATCAAAGCATTCATGGAGAAGGATGGGGTCGTTGTTCCTGTACTAAGTGATCCCAAATGGCTCATAGACTTGGCTTTTCTTCTTGACATAACACAGGAGCTGAATGTACTCAACAAGAAGTTACAAGGCCAGGGGCAGGTTGTCAGTGTTGCCTATGACAGTTTCAGGGCATTCTGCACAAAACTTGCGTTATGGAAAGCCCAGCTTTCTCAGAGAAACATCTGCCATTTCCCAACAAGCAAAGTACTCATTGACTCGGGCACACCATTCAGTAGTAAGCATATTGATGCCATTGCAAAGCTACAGGAAGAATTTGATCACAGGTTTACGGACTTCAAAACACACAGAGCCACTTTTCAAAGTTTTGCTGACCCTTTCTCCTTCAATGTGGAAGATCCCCCCCCCCCGGCGCTTCAAATGGAGCTGATTGATCTTCAGTGCAATTCTGAACTCAAGGCTAAGTTCAGGGAGGTGAATGGAAAAACAGACAAACTTGGACAATTTATGAAAGAATTTCCCTCCACCTTCCCTGAGATTTCCAGGTTGTTCAAGCGGATCATGTGCCTTTTTGGGAGTACCTATCTGTGTGAAAAGCACTTTTCCACTATGAACTTTAACAAGTCAAAGTTCAGGGCCAAACTTACTGATGAGCATCTTCAAGCTATACTGAGGGTTTCAGTTGCTTCCTCACTCAAGCCAAATGTTGCTCAGCTGTGCAAGTAGAAGCGCTGCCAGGTCTCTGGGAACAAGAAGTAGGAGGAAGTAAGTGAAGCCTATGTTCTTGAGAACCCTTAATGTTTTTATTTGTTATTAATAAAAGTTGAGCAGGTTGTAACAGTTGTACGTTATTGAATTTGTAATCGCCTTTTTGTGGAATACTTGATGCGGCCCACTGTCACCCAGACTCTACCTCCTGCGGCCCCGGATAATTTGAGTTTGAGACCCCTGGTGTAGACTGACTTACCTAGTGAATGTTTAAACGAAATCATAAAAATATATGACTAATTTAGTAAAAATAGGTAGTTATTATAAATTAAATTTTAATATAATATATTTCTATTACTTTGCAATATTTCTCCTTTCCAGATATGGTTTTAGCTGATTCTGAGACAGAACGTCTTGTAAAGGAAACCTGTATGGATTCACAGTCGTAATAGGGTAGATCCATAGGTTCTAAAGTCTTTAAATCTGTGCAACATTCTTCAATCGGTTTTTTTAATGGTTTAAATATAATGTGTCATGATCGCTTTGTTTCGACTCGTATTTCTTGTATTACACCTTTTACAAAGTATTTAACCTTATTTTTATATTATTATAATGTGTAGACTGACTTACCTAGTGAATGTTTAAACGAAATCATAAAAATATATGACTAATTCAGTAAAAATAGGTAGTTATTATAAATTAAATTTTAATATAATATATTAATTATTGATTAAATACTTATTCATTTATATAATTATAAGTATTATACCCGTTTTAATTTTGTACTATATAATTTGAAATTGTATAAAATATTGAACATGATTTAATAATATATCAAGTTATAATATATTTAAAATTATTATTTATTCATCATATTAATATTAATATAGTGTCTTATCTCAATTTCTTTATAAATGTTATATATAGTTTTCAAATGAGATATATGTATCTTTCATAATTATTAATTGTATCTATACCAAAATGGTTTATATATACTGTATATGCATTTTCCCCAAGTAAATTATTCGTTAAAGAATAAAACAATTGCGCATGGAAAATATTGGTTAAGACGCTATCATGCTTTTATTAACAGTGTTTCTATCAACGGTCACTTAGAAAAATAATTATATTTAATGAAGTAAGCAATGAGATTGTATTCACATTGTACGTGTTGGTGTTGCTAATTATATAATTTGCTTTTCGGGAACTAATTTAATTTTAGCTTTTATTTATAAGGCAATACATTCAACATATCAATATGTATAATTATGCTTATATTCTTGTTATACTAATCTGTCAGGACAAAATCACGCTTTCCTCATTGAAAGTCCTATTTTCTTCTCTGCACATGCATTGTCATGCTAACACAGATATATTGTATATGTCAGCGTACGTGCATGTGTTCTTCAACTGATTAAAAACGGCTTTTGAAACCATTTAATAAACACTATCCAAACTAGGGAATCTGAGCTGATCACAATATGCTATCAAGTGTATATTTTTATATTGTATGCAATTTGTGTTGCTCGTCACGCTGCCATGTTTAGTTTATATTTTACGTATTAGTTCCATCGCATGTACATCCATTAGTAAACGAAAGCTTTTAGTTCTAAATTCTGAGTGAATTTGCTATAAGCAACAATTTTTGAGTATTAAGGTCAATTAATAACTTCAAAAAAACACCAAGGTTCTACGTAAACCTGAAAGCAAACTGTTGAACAAACAGAAATGGAGAATAATGAATCAGTTGAATATGGTTAGGGCTCTTTATGGCATTTGATACGTTTGTAAACTTTAAACCTATTATAAATATGAATACTGAGAAAAATCCATTTTCTATGGTTGATGTGAGAAATATTATGCCAGGAACAATCAAACATTTTATGCGTGAGGGTTTTGAAATAAGTATAAATCGAATAACCCGGGTAATGGTTACAAACTGAGAATCAAATGATAATACTGAATACTAAAATGGAATGCCGTGACGAAGAACAATTTACGTAAACCTACACATTCTTGGAGAAATTAACCGCTAACATTAATCTCAGATTGTGTTCGTTATACATAAGTTATCGGTTCGACTTTGTATGCCTAAAATGATAGTACAATCTTTACATCACACGTTCTGTATACATTCTCTACCAAATCAGTTGGAAACAGCTTGAGTATACCATAATTTTTAATGGTTAGTAACTCCCAAAAAACAAACCAGTCCATGGTGTGCATCTTGGATAATATAATTGCTATGATACGTTTCACCGAGACGTAGTGAAACAGAAAGATTACGAGAGAGAGAGAGAGAGAGAGAGAGAGAGAGAGAGAGAGAGAGAGAGAGAGAGAGAAAAGAGAGAGAGAGACAGAGAGAGAGAGAGAGAGAGAGAGAGAGAGAGAGAGAGAGACTGTACTTATCGCCAATCAGAGTACTTCTCATGTGACCTTGATACATCGTGTGTCTAAATAAAAAAAACATAGTAATGTGTATTTGCACAACATACCGCAAACCTCAACCCATGTTTAAATTGTTTTGTTTACTTGACCTTTTGTCGTTCAGTCACAATAGAGTAGCAAATGCTTAAAGACCTTTGTTATGTTTGTTAGAGTTGTCTACCAATATGTATGATTAAGGTCTACCCTTACTTAAAAGTAAATGAGTGTAATGCCTTAGAATCGAATAAAAGATTGAGGCCTTGCGTGGAATGTGACTTTAAACAAATGTGATAATATAATAACTTTGAAATCTATATTGACATTCTTTCAAGTTAGATTCGATGTAAAAGCAAACGGTTTTAATTTAGCATATGTCATAAATATTACGCAACACATGGAAGCGTTATGAATGCAATGTATCCGACAAACAAATACTAACGAAGAATAGCACTCTTTGAAAAGAGGACAAGTTGTCTGAGGTTCTCATATACTATGATATCGCATGCAAAACCTTCTTTAACAAAGAGATAATTAGGTCGTATTTATTGAAACAAAATGTTGGAGTCTACTGTTTTGAGATTGATTAGTAAATCTAGAGTTTGCTTTGAATCGAAATATTAATAGAATTACAATACAGATAAATAAATAGAAAAAGATTTAGGAAAACGTCAGGTCCGAAAACTAGATATGAAAATACACATATTGTAAGAGAGAGAAGAATCATTATCCAGGGAAATAACATAAATGTAGAGTGAGATTAAGAGTGACAGCAATACGAAGAGAAGCATATCAACAAGGAAAGAAACAATTTTACCAAAAGACTAGCTTTGAAACCGAAAGAAGTACATCAGGACATTCCATATTTTGATGACATTGCTGGAAACTTGAAATGGCCAAGACAGCCATATACTTTTGTATTATGTAGCGATTGTTAAAGATTGTGGTTTATACCTCAAAGTGTTAATTATGAGTTTATTAAAACATAGATATTGATCGACTCAAAAGTTTAATAAATAGGGAAAAAATACGATATGAAATTATTTATTTCTTTATTCTTTCGAAATCAACCTGGTCCATCTAAGACGTTAAACGTAATTTCAGCCAAACGTAATTTCAAAAAAAAAATCAACGTATTTCGCTGTGGTGACTAACTAACTACTGTCATGTTTTTTCTTTATTCATGTCATCTTGCTCATGACTCGAGCTTTCTCATACATATATGAATTCAAAACAATCAGTCATGTCACTTAACAACGGATAGTAGTCTTCGACCAGTTCTGTTGATTGAAATAACATTAGATAATAAAATGGTTTTTCGAGTACAATTATTACGTACAAAACACATAGATAACAACATGAAATCAACATTCTTCTTCGCTACGTTTTGTACTTTGAAAAGGTCAAGTCCACGTAACGTTAAGTTTACGATGGGCTCGATTTAATGATTGACTTCTAATAAATATGTTTCAATTACTAAAATTATGATATATATGTTATACTGATAAACGAGGAATAACTCCAGGAAATAGGATATAAATTATATAGATTAAACGGTCTATATTTAATTTGTGTAATTGTAATTTAGCATGTACTTTATCAGCTAATGATCCTAAATCAATGCAAGAAGCAAACACAGACGTGAAAGCAAGGACCATTTCAAATTATCAAAACCAACATTAACCTTTTCAGGAATATTCTACAGAGATTTAATATTAAATAGTACGCTTTAGTAGGGGCTTAATCACAAAGCATTTAAATCTAGCACTTAACAGTTTGCTGCTTCTTCATTCATCATGCATACGTTTAGTTAACAAGCAAAATTATCCTAGCAAACGTGTGATGGATTTTTCTGTGTTACAATGCACACATAATTTGAATGGACCTCACAAAAATGCACGAAATGATGATTGAAGCACTTAAAACTTATTTGAATCTAGTGAAAGTAACGTTCACTTTTCCATTGCACGTTCTAATTTCATATTGAACGAGAGATACAAACGTTGCATGAAAATATGATTCGCTATTTATGGGAAACTTTTAGGATTTGTCCCCAAAGATTAATATTCGCAGTAATTTTCCGTTGATAAAATGTCTTGTGTTTATATAAAATCCTTCTATACTAGAATTGTTTCACGAAGAACACATCTATTTCAGACATGGTTATACACATTAAACATAGTAACTCATAGTCTAGTATTCAAACAAATTGCATTGCATCTGCATGAAATCCATCGGCTGATTTCTAGTTGCTTTACAGCATTCTATTAGGCTAAATCTTGTTAAAGAAAAGTGAATGAATTGCGTTTGCTAAGGCCATACAGAGGCAAGCAAAATGTACTTACCTGTATAACTTTAATATTGCTCTTATTTGCCTTATATTGTTTATTGTTCCCTTTCACCCTTGTATCCCACGAACGTGCATCAGATCACCTCTGCATTATATGCTATCTCGACGTATCAGGCCCTATATCTCTGCCCATTATTTGTTACTAACAGAAACCTCCGTATGATAAGAACAACCAAATGCATGCATGACATCCAAGAAAACCTAACAACTTAACTACATCCTACAGCAGAACAACTCGACAACAGCCTGCGTACATTCCTTTAAAAACATGTCCCAGCCTCCAAATGCAGAGTATCAATAAAAACGCATTTTCCATGGTACAGCAGTGTTAGAGACCAGCTTCGCACTTCTATAAGATATCGCCCAGAAACAGAGAGGCTTTTTCATTCCACCAGACTCACTATTCATAAACATATCTATGAAGCCGCTATGAAGAAAGTCACAAATATAGTCCATTTATTAATATCACTCTCTCATCGGGTAAATTTGCATCAATTTTCAAAACTGCCATCGTACAGCCTCTGCTGAAGAAACCAGCATTTGAAAATAACGATTCAAACAACTACCACCCAGTAAATAATATCCCATTGATATAACAAAATCTTAGAAAATGTTGTTCTAATACAACGTGTATCTTATTTGAATTGCCACAATACTAAAACTACTTTTTCTGCAAGTATTTATTGACATTCAATCTGCTTTGAATGGTAGAAAGATTACTGTCCCTACCCTATTTGATTTGTCAGCAGCATTTGACATGATAGACCATGATATATTACTTCAAAGTCTCCAGCATGTATTTGACATTCAGAATATAGCCTTACAGTGGTTTAAGTCCTACATAGCCAACATGACACAAATTGTATCTACAAATGGAATACATCTAGGTAAGTTGACTTATGTTTTGATGTGCCTCTGGGCCCTATTCACATCATTATATACACTCAGCCGCTCTCAAATGTCATAGATCATCACCCAGTGTCTCACCAATTGTACGCTTATGACACCAAAATGTACAAGTCTAGCCACCTAACTGAAATTGATGATGCCATCCATGGAGTAGAGAGGTGCATTTCGGATGTGAAATAATGGATGACATTTACAAACTGCAGATAAATGATGAAAAAACTGAGGCTATTCTGGTCACAACACAAATACATTCTATTTCACTTCCTTTACATCAGGCAATAAATATCATCAACACCAACATTAAATTCACAGTCAGTACGAAACCTAGGTGTTACTCTAGACAGTACTCTTATATTGTACCAACATATCATGAACATATTCAAGGCTGCATATCTTGAAATAAGACGCATAAGCTCCATTTGCAAATATGTTTCAGTTTATGCCACTTAAAACAATTCTTTTTTTTTTTTTTTTTTTTTTTTTTTTTTTTTTTTATTGAACACAAGGTATCAGGATTTTACATATTCCCCTACATCACCACCTGACCTGGCGTATGGGGCATGATCTTAAATTCTTTTGTGTCCTGATCTCTACATGTGTTCCCTACACAACACACACACACATACACACACAGACACTTACTTACAATCACAATTATTGTACACAAAGTCATACTCGCATACAAACCCCAAGATGCATGAAATTGCATTTAAAAATAATAATAATAATAATAGTAATAATAATAATAATAATAATAATAATAAATATGTAAATTTTAAAAGTAAAAATAGTAATAATAATAATAATAATTCATGTACCAAAAGTTGATAATAGGGTCCACTTTCTTTTAAACTCGTCACTGCTGTTATTCACTTTGGCGACATATTTTTCCAGCGTTTTATATGATAAAACACAATTTTTATAATAGGCAAGATTTGGGCTTTTTGATGCACAACGTGATCTGTATATAACATATTTTGCAAGCAAAATTAGGAAGTTAATAAGATCGTCAAAGTTGTTATTTCCTATAAAGACATCTTTTCGTGTAATTCGAAAATTTGGGTCATAAGTTTGTATCCATTCTACCAACAGTTTCCAAAAGTTTTCAGTAACTAAACAGTCATAAAATAAGTGCTCAATTTCTTCTATTCCCTCATTACAAAAGGTACATTTATCATTATCACTTAAATTAATCTTTTTTAGAAACTGGTTTGTGGTAATATTTCTGTGGAGAAATCTAAAGTTAAAGCTAATCAGTTTTGTGTCTTTTGTACAAAATCTAGCCGAAACAAAAGAGTTGGTCCATTCATTTGTACCAATCGCACACTCTAGCTGTCTGGACCAAGTTTCCTGTTTACCATTTGGCTTTATTATTTTGGTTCTTATCAGGTCTTTATAGATAAATTTATTCTTTGCTCTTACCCTAAGGAGAGATGTTTTGTCCAAAGCTACAAGAAAACTATTTCCACTTTCATAGAAAACAATTCTTTGTTCATTAACACTTTAGAGACTGCTGGACTATTGTAAATCGATTCTGTCTGGTTCGTCACAATATCTATTCCAGAATCTTCACACAGTTCAAAACACAGCTGCTCAGATCATCTTTAGAGTACCTCGATCAGAGTAGACCTCACCAATGCTCTGCACAATACACTGACTATCAATTCCATACTGAACAAAACACAACCTTTGTTATCTGTGCTATGTTTAACTGACAGAAACCAGTCCAACATACCTATCCGGCCTCACCCATTTGACGTATACACCAGCAAGATACTTACTCTCTTCTTCTGACAATCGTATACTGATTGTTCACACTATGAAACCGAAGTCATATAGACAGCGTTCATTTGCATACCAGGGCAAGGCGATGTGGAAAATGTTGCCCATTGAAATTAGACATAAAAACACAGTGGTCCCTTTTAAGTGTGCTCTTAAAACTCTCCTTTGTCTACTGCAGGAACAAACTGAGAGACCTAATAATGTTTTGTATCTTATACGTTTCCAACATGTCTTATGTTTTCAAAAGTCATGGTTTTTGTTATTTGTTTTTCTGTAGTGTAGTCGTTTCATTATAGATGTTGTAAAGCGCTTAGAGCTTCTGAAGATTAGTGGCTATATAAGGTTCTCATTATAATTATTATTATTATTATTATTATTATTATTATTATTATTATTATTATTATTATTATGATTATTATTATTATTATTATTATTATTATTATTATTTTTATTATTATTATTTTTAGCGTTACAGGAGATGAAATATATATACTATGTATGGTTCAAATGCATAGTTTGATGTCAGTTAAAGGATATATAATTATGATTGGTTAAAATGATTTAGCTGATATGCGATTAAAGCTAGAAATACATGATGACCATATCCTGGCGTAAATAATTACATCCATTATCGAAAGTTATTCAGAAAAAGGTTCAGTACTGGATCAAATGTATTTCAAATTGATCTCACCTATAGCACACACCACTACAATTGCTTTGTCATCCAGTGAACATACATTGTGTCGTAATTACATGTTTATCACAACTAATTGAACTTTCAAATGCAATAGGGAATATGGAAATATGTAGGCTGTTTCAAAATGTATTAAGCTTAATTGAGAAAATATTAAAATGCATATTTACAGCTTTCGTAACATGTTTGAATCTACTATTATTGTATCATGAGCGTAATCATTATATCCCCAATGTAAATGCAATTATCGTGTAAAGATTATAATTTGGTCGTATTCTTTCAAGTGATTGAGTGCACCCGATCAGTCCAAGTTACACAGATCAATAAGAAAAGCGGTTGCATTAATCATTGATGTTTCGTCAACTTCTTCCTCCCGAGACAAATTGTGTGGAAATTGTGTCTCCGACTTTAAAAGAAGGAAATGCATGGTAATTATTTCGATTGAGGTTTTCGTCTATTGTTGCTAGTTACAGAATATCAATTGAAAACTAGCCATACGAGAATATAAAGCATACATAATTAACACATACAAATATAATATTGAATAATACATAATTAAAACATAGAAATATAATATTGAAGCATACATCATTAAGACCGACAAATATAATATGATTTGCAATAAAGAAAGTAAAATATAGAGATGAATAGGAAAAAGACAGAGAGACAGTAGAACGGTTAAAGCTATCATACAATTCCAGATCAGAGATACAAACACAATCACACATTGTGCCATATGAACTAAATCTGACATTTGCGTTATCTATATCATGAGAGACATCCATCCTATGTGAATTGTGTGTTCAAAGTCAACTATGCATACCCTTTGTACTATGTATTATATTTGTACTATATACAATTTGTACTATATATAATATTTTTGCTACATATTATATTTATACTTTATATACTATCTTTACGACAGTTTTCTATTTTATACTATATATACTACTTTCACTATATATTATATTAGTACAAAATACTAATTGTACTATATATACTATTTTTACTAAAAATTATATTTGTAGTAAAGATATTACCTGTTTGTTTGTTTGATTACGATGTTTAAATTAACTTAAACAAATTTTCAATCTTATCACAGCGATGTATGAAGTGACGCAGTTTATAGTGACGTCTAGCACTGGATATTATTGTCGCAGTAATGTTGCATGATGGCCCACCCAGTCACACTATCCTGACACCAGGCCGACAAGTCCTAACACTAAACTCTTAATGCTGAGACTCAAGCGAGGAAAATCTTAGCACGATTTTTGTAAATTTTTGGTATGACTCGGCCTGGGATCGAAAACTCTATCTACGCGGCGGAAGCTCTAACCACCAGGCTACCGGAACGGTGATACCATTTGCAATATGCATACTATATGTACTATGTATGCTACTTTTACTATGTATACTAGTAAGAACATTTATAATATATATATATATATATTATTTTTAGTACATTACCTATATATACAATATGTATACAACTCTGACTGTATGTATTTAAATGAAAAAATGTTTGGTTTTGAAACGCAATGTGCGAAATTCAATTGTTATTTCTAATGAAAATATATTTATGTTTGAGTGAAATATTAAATGCAAACATCCCTATAATATTAACTGAAAAAACGGTATTTATATTAAAGAAATTCTAAGGTAGTATTATAGTGCTTGAGATGAATTACTACATCAAAGATTCTTCCAACCTAATCGAGAGTTTGTAGCTGAGACAAAAAGACTGTGCATCATTGAACCACGAATCGAATCAATGTTTAACCGTCTAACTCAGCCAGTACTTTAATTGAAGCAACACCTATACATGAATACAATATACTTGTTTTAACCAAAATATCGTAATGTATAATCCCCTCTACCGAAATACAGAAATGTTAGGTTTATATATTTTGAGATACACATTATGACAAACATAATGGTCCGCTACACGTATCTCTTATTACGGATCATTTTGGATCAATAGGGGAATATTGTCGCAAACATTATATAAACGTGGACAGAATAATTCAATAGGAAGCTGACAATCTTTGAACGCTTCAATGTTGACCAAGAATTCTGTAACTGAAAATGTAATGAGTAATAAGACAATCTAATTATTTCTCTGATAAAAGTATCAACGATAGTTCTAGGTGATCAAGAAAAGTATGCATACGTATCATTAGCAGAAATCCTAACTTTAGTTAATGAAGATCTAGTCTTCCTTATCATAATGTTACAAGTTTAGAATGAAATATCTGACTTTCACCGGGTGTTCACCCACAACATGTTCATATTAACAAAAGCACTTCATCACATATACATATTCAACGGATCAGAACATATTACCTGGTAAACAACGAATCCGCGAAGATTGACACGGATTTCAATATTAGGATCGTTTATTCCTGTGTAGAGTTGGTCTACCTATGAATAGGATAAAGATAATTTGTATAGCGAGTATAATTTTCATATCTGGCATGAAAGTGTGCAAATTACTGTTTTTACTTTCAATTCCTTCTCAATGGCTATGCATTATTTTATCGTTTAGCATATGTGCAGACTAAAAGCAAAAATATGACCCTCAATACAAAACCTGTATTACAGTCTTACAACTTAAGGTGTTTACTGAAACGACCAGACTGCATTCGACTGTGTCACTTTACTGTGATCTACTTAACCTAAACCATACCTTCGAAATAATTACATTTTGCGTGTAACGAGCGATTACACAGAGATTTATTTCTGTTCAGATTGATGTTGCTCGATTCCTTTCTATGGCGTCTCGTTTTCAGCAAAGAAATTTAGAATATACATAAGATGAACATGTATTTAGTTGTTACGTTAATAATACTTACACCGTTCACAATGTATGAGAAATATCTTCGTATGTTCTTAAATGCCTTATATATCCTTCTGTTGAAATGTAATGAGTCGTTTACCAACGCGTAATATCTGCAGGTGGAAAGTATACATGCATCAATGCCAAAATATATATACCGAAATATTTACCGTATACCTACCTACCTACCTAGCTAGTTACCTACCTACCTACCTACCTACCTACCTACCTACCTACCTACCTACCTACATACATACATACATATATACATTGACGAAAAATTCAAACCAAAATCGATCAATTTATCAAAAAAGAAACTGCTATGTTTACCATTAAAAAAGATGCAACTCTCACAAGAATATTCTCTTCAAAATAATCTTAATTTCCGACGCACTAGATACCACCCCGGTAATTTGAATTCGGCCTCTTTCATGAAGATATTTAATGTTTATCATTCGTGCTATAGAAACAAAATACATTATGTTGGACTGTTTGCATCTGTGCAGTCGAGTAATTAATTAATGCATATAGTTGCACAAAATTCAACAATGAATGGCAATATATATTTAGCAAACTAAACAGATCATGTAAGCAAATCAGTTAATTTCAAAGTTTAATAAAGAAATCTATTATATACAAGAGAAACAGAAATGAATATAATATAATCTGTTTGCCAAATAGGTTAGAAACACACTATATCCAAGCGAAATTCCTGAAACAGAAAAGTTGATATTTTGAGTAGCTGACGATTATGTACGTGTAGAACAAGTTCTTGCAAGATCGGGAACATGGGTTAAGATGCTGAGTTGTCTGAGGAAAGCGTTTTCCTTCTTTTATCAAATGTATATACGTTTATGATTCTAAACGATACACGCTAAATGGGATTTTATGGGTTGTATGTGTAAGTAGGACATAGAGCTGAACTTCATATTGACATTTAGAAGTCACATTGTCATATATATTCCGAGTCGAAATACGCGATACTATATGCTTGTGTGTACAGAGAGAGAGAGAGAGAGAGAGAGAGAGAGAGAGAGAGAGAGAGAGAGAGAGAGAGAGAGAGAAGAGAGAGAGAGAGAGAGAGAGAGAGAGAGAGAGAGAGAGAGAGACAGAGAGAGAGAGAGAGAGAGAGAGAAAAAGAGAGAGAGAGAGTGTGAAAGATTGGGACAGAAAAGGAATACTTACAAGTCCCAGACAGTTGAATCTAGTGCCACGACCACCTTTACTGTATATTCTGTCTTCGAATTATCTGTCGATAGAATTTGATGTAGTACAAAATATCATAAAGAGTCATATTCTCACGAATCATGCATTCTAAATCAGACCGTACCATTTATCATCAATATGATGAAAAATTTTAATATAGTCTTGAATCAAAGAGTTTGTGACAAAATAAATAACAAACTTTTGTCATAGCATTAGTTATTTACTTTCCGTACACTTCCGTTGCAAGTTCATTTAAGAAAGCAAACATGTCTTTAAATTCCAATTAAAAAATCCAATAAATCATTATTATAAAACTCGTAATTTGCAGTATATTTTAGTTATCTTGCTGTCAACAAAGCAAATACAGAGTTGTGTGTGTATATGTTATGTTCAAAATATAATATCTTTTACAGACCTTTACGTTCTACTACCATGTCTCTTTCGTTATTTGTTTCGTCTTGGTGAATGTCTTGGTCTCTTTCGATATATATTCGATCTTTCTGAACTGGCATATCGATTTCTATATTTGATAGCTGATGTATATATGGTATGTCTCTTTCGATATTTGATTGGTCCTGCAGAACATAGCGTTTGGCAAGAAGATCCGTATTTTCCAAGATGTTTCTTGATTCGATGCCATCTTTGGAAGGTTGAAGATCATAATTTCTGTTGCCTATTTTAATGTTTCCGTTCTATTTGATTCAAAATTATATATATATATATATATATATATATATATATATATATATATATATATATATATATATATTATGTGTGTATGTGTCTGTGTGTGAAGGTGTATGTGATCGTTTCGCTTCAATGATCTTTGTTTATTTCCTTATTCATGTATCTTATCATTTAAAACGTCGGTGGTAGTCGAAGCTGTGTCATTCCATATAGTTAGAATACTTGAGAACTGTCTAATAGTATGGCATCAATTAGGAAATGGAATATAATAAACATACCCATTGTGTGGATTACACAAGGAATGGATATGATTTGTTTAAATTGCAGCTTTTAACTTATTTTTATCATGCTAACACGAGTGAAGTTGAAATATATATATATATATATATATATATATATATATATATATATATATATATATATATATGTCTATGAAACAGTAAAGTGTCAAGTCTAATGCATAATTAGCCTAGGTTGAAACTCCAATTTATATCTACACTTTCCAAATATTGTGTGAGATATGCCTGTTGTAAGGAGTCAACTAAAGATTCCAGTATGTTAATAAATTCTATCTTAATTTTACCATCGTCGTATAAAGTTTTCTACAAAATATGTTGCTACCATTATTCGCTCAGACATTAATAGGTTTAGACAATACATTTTTCCCTTTGAGGATTTCTCAATTTTCTGGAACTAGCATCTCAAACTCCATTGATAAGTGCCATGTAGAAGAAGAAGCTTGTTATGTATGTGTACCATCAACAATCGTCAATGTTATTCTACTATATCTATAAACTCATTTGGACAAAAATAAAAACACTATGTTGAATTAGTCAAGTGAAATTAGGTGCGAAAGTTACAGACATACGTTTCAAATTTAAGAATTAGCATTTTTGAACACAGAGACTGTAATAGATGAAAAATCAGTGTCGCTCTATCTCGGACAACGTCTTGAAGACAATTTAATTAAGGTGTACAATTCAGCTATAAGCAAGGTTTATACTGACATATGAATATATAAACTTTTTATGTTTTATGATTTATGTTTTAATCGTAAGCTAAATTCATTGTATAGGCTCCAAATATCACGCACTAAATTATATCATAGAAAAATGACTACATAATGATGTCTCTCTTGTGCAGTAAATAAAAATATAAGACAAAATATATAAAGAAATTAAAAGTCTTCTTTTCACAATCGTATCTTTAAGCAGATCATAGAACCATATTCATATGACGAAGTTTCTGTTAAAGAATACCCATCCTAATAAATATTCAGTTTTACTTTCTATGTAATCTTAGATGCTGATCATGTACACATATCATAGATAGATAGATAGATAGATAGATAGATAGATAGATAGATAGATAGATAGATAGATAGATAGATAGATAGATAGATAGATAGATAGATATAAAGATAGATAGATAGATAGATAGATAGATAGATAGATAGATAGATAGATAGATAGATAGATATATAGATAGATAGATAGATAGATAGATAGAAAGATAGATATATAGATAGAAAGATAGAAAGATAGATAGATAGATAGACAGACAGACAGACAGATATATATATATATATATATATATATATATATATATATATATATATATATATAGATAGATAGATAGATAGATAGATAGATAGATAGATAGATAGATAGATAGCAACACGAAAATGAATACTCTTGAACCGGTAAAATATAAATAACTGATTATTATTTTTCATTTCATGTCAATTTAAACTATGACGATAAAAATAGGTGAGATGTCATCTTTTATATACCAATAATAGCTACACCTTTTTCTAATTACCAGTTCATGACAGGTTATGTACATATACTCTACTGTATAGCCAAGAATTAGACATGAGCTTTAATCATTTCTAAAGCGTTAACAGCTGTTCCCATGCTAAGGAACATACTTCTGTAAGCTGGCGAGCACTATTGAAAGTCAAACCTAATTGGATTGAGACACCAAATTTACTTTATATTTGATATGATAAAACTATACTTGCTATGAGTATGTCACACTGCCCATTTGATCTTTTGACACATCTTGCACCCATGAATGCCCCATTTTCCCTGTCTTGGTAGTAAGCCATATCCTGTTGAAATAAAAACTAATTATTAAATTCCAATTTGTTTAGACGTGTAGGTAGTCATTTAAACATGCCGATAGTTGTAGAAATAATTATGTTGACATGTCTGTATTTTTGTACCTATATTACTTATTTGGGCAATTCAGTCTGGATAGATATATATAGTGGCAAGTTGTACTATTTGACATTGAAAACTTATTACTTATTACTTGACACAGTGATGTCCAGCCTGCAGTACGTGCTGATTTTAAAAACATATTGACTGATAACAGATAAATCAAAAGATAGATGTTGAAAACGTAAATTATATATGAAGACATACCGTCTTGATTAATGAAAAATGCAATCAGACGGAATTTGAATTTAAACACACAATTAATGCAGCTAAACATCAAAATATTAGACTGAAGAAAGGTGTATTAAAAAGGATTGTCCTACCTAATGACCTGTTAGCTGGAAAACTTAAACATTATGATCGATACTACATTTACAGTGTTGTTCTGTAATAATTATTTGGGCACGTAAGTTAGCAGTTAAGTATAGGGGTAAGTAGTTTAATTTGACATTGATTACTTAGTATTGCTTATTTACTGCAGTGCTGTCTATCCTACGGCCCGTGGACGTACATTAAATACATAATAACTGATAACAAAGGATATGAAAGTTAACTATATTTATGAAAAAACAGAGATTAGAAATGAAAACAGTATCGATAATGAAAACATTAATGAACCCGAGTGCAATATATTCACACAACCAGAAGGAAATACAATTAATGAAGCTAAACATGAAAACATTAACACTGAAGAAAGTTTTATTCAAAACCATTGTTCTACATCATGACCGTTTAGTGAGATAAATGAAAACTTTATCATATATAAGTCATTTATAGTTTTGTTTCATTAATAATTAACGAGCGTACAATGTACAAAAGAATAAAATCAACAAAAGACGTTTTAATTCAAGATCCTAGTTTTTTTATGGGATATCAGTTGCAAAATGAAATCATTGGTCTGATGCTTGATATATTCAAGCAAAGTATCCTCGACACTGACATATATTTCCAACTCATTATATATTTCATTTCAGAGCACGCATATATAAATGGTGATTAATTCAAATGTCTCTGATATTATTAAATCAATATAGTTCACTCCTGCAATGACCAGAATAGTAAATGAGCATTAGTGTGGTTAAACAACGAATAACTGCAAAGAGTGTTAATGTATTGATTGCGGACATCCGATAAATAAAAAAAAAAAACATTAGGAACCAACATAAATAAGACAGTTAACTCTAATTAAACAAAACAGTATTCACAACCAGATACAATGCACAATCTGTATTATCCAGTTGCCAGTGTACTATATATGCATCTGATAAATATATATGAGTAAGGGTACATATAACATGGACATGGACAGTAAGAGAAAACTGACCAGGAAAAGGGTACGATGCATGGGCCTAAGAACGTATGTCTACATTCAAGCAGATATTCAGCGCATCCAAACATCCATATGTTACTAATGAAATCTATCATAATCATATGCAATCCACATAGCCCTGATTTCATAAGAACGACCACAAATTGATATCATATAAGCATCGAAATAGCGGAAGCGATCTCAGGGTGGTCCCAATAAATGTGTCACTTATTCCAAAATGTTATCAAAGAAACAGTATTGACACGGGGTTTCGAGACATTCATCCATTGGCGTCTTAATCTCGGGAGACCATGCGTATAGCGCCCTTGGGGTGTCGTCTGTCTCTGGGTTGCTGGCATCGTCTGTTTTGGCTGTGGAGACCTATGCGCGAGTGGCAGTCCCTCTTGCAGTTTGTGCAGACACGCTGGAAAGCCTGAGTCGCTGTGGTTTCTATCACGTGACCCTTTCTGACACGGTTCTCTGCTGCCTCGTATCAACGACTGATATACCTTTACTTACTGTCAATCTCCTGGTGCCTCGGTCCTCGGCCAGCACTTCCCAGCCATATGGTACGATGTCACATGCCTCCAGGTTCCTCTTGCATGCATCATTGGAACGGAGTGAGGGACAGTCGACTATTTTTATGCCAGTGGCCAGCTGTTAATATAGGATGTCCTTTGGGAGCCTCCAAACCTCCATGCGTCAGACGTATCCCACCCATTGAAGGCGACGTTTGCTCAGCAGGGAGAACATGCTGTGGGTATCTGCACGCTGCAGGATTTCGCTGTTTGGTACATGTCCTTGCCAGCTGATTTTCAAGATGCGTTTAAGGCACCGTATATGGAAAGAGTTGAGACGTCGCTTTTGCCTCATGTAGGTACTCCAGGTCTCACTTCCATATAGAAGGGTGCTGAGAATGCAGGCTTGGTAAAATTTTACATTGGTTTTCACTGTCAGCGCGTTGTTTTCCCACCCCTCCTGGTCAGTCGTGACATGATGGTGTTTGCCTTTTCAAGCCATCTGTCCCGTTCCTTATCGAACGAGAGAGTGTTGCTGATGATTGACCCCAGGTAGGTAAAGTTGTTGACTGCTTCCAAGGTGACACCATTGATTTTGATTGTAGGGGCAATGGTGGTATCTTGCCTGCTTTCCTTTGCTTTTTCCAGGCTGATGGTGAGTGCAAACTGGATGCAGGCATCAGAAAAACGGTATCCCAGTCTCTGAAGGGCTTCCTCAGTGTGTGCCACAAGAACCGCGTCAACTGGAAAAAAGCATCTCCCTGATGAGCACAGCCCTCACTTTTGTCTTTGAGCTCAGTCGTGCCAGGTTGAACAGCCTCCCATCGGACCTAGTGTGTACATATATGCCATCAGTGGACGAGTCAAAGGCGTAGGACAGAAGCAAGGAGAAGAAGATCCAGAATAGGGTTGGTACCATAACGCAGCCCTGATTCACACCGCTGTTAGCTGGGAAGGAGGTTTAGGAAGATCCATCATACAGGACTGTAACCCTTCATATCTGCATGGAGAGAGATTATCATGCTGCATAGATTTGAAGGGCAACCGATTTTACTGAAAACTTCAAAAAAGCCCTTCCTGATGACGAAGTCAAAGGCCTTGGTGAGGTCGATGAACATCATGTAGAGTGGTTGATATTGCTATTTGCTCTTCGCTTGGAGTTGCCTGCTCTGAAGCCGCACTGGGATTCAGGGTACACACGGTCTGCCAGCAACTGCAGCCTGTTTAGTATGATGCAGGCATACACTTTACCAACGATGCTCGGAAGCGAAGATCCCGCTAGTTATTACAGTCACTGCGATCGCCCATGTTTTTGTAAAGGGTCACAATTGTGGCATCACGTATGTCTAGGGGGACTGCTCCTTCCCAACAGCAGAGGCAAAATAGTTCGTGCAGTGGTTGGAGCAGTGTTGGTTTTCCACATTTGATAGTTTCGGGCGGGATGCTGTCACTACCTGGTGCTTTGTCGCTTCGTAGGGAGTCAATTGCTTTGCTGAGCTCTTCTAAGGTTGGGACTTCGTCAAGCTCCTCCATGATGGGAAGATTCTTCATGCTGCTAAGGGCAGCTTCAGTGACTAACGTTTCACGGGAGTATATCTCTGAGTAGTGCTCCACCCATATGGCCATCTGTTGCCCACAGTCTGTGATCTTCTCTCCCATCATAGATTTATGGGAAGCGACCACTCTCACTGTATGGCCTAGAGCCTCCTTGATGCCAATGTACATACCTTTTATGTTTCCGGTCTCGGCACTGTGCTAGATTTCTTCGCACATCTGTTGCGAGTACTCGTTCGCGCACTGTCTAGCGATGCGTTGGGTGTTGCTACGAGGACTTTTAAGAGCAACATTAGTCCGTTCACTGGGGCATTTTTGTACACTATTAAGGTTGTGCTTTTCTCCTCGATTAGTGGTTCCATCCTTGTTAGGTGTGCGTTGAACCAGTTTTGACTGGGTCGTTCTCTGCGGTGTTTAGGCGTGTGTGTCCTTTTGGTTTTGAACGGTGTAGTTTCTTAGGCTGTGGTCTCACCCTGCTGGGCATGGTCGGAGTCGCAGTCTGCACTGTGGTAGGTGTCGGTGGAGAAGACGCTATTAAGGGCTGAGCGCCTGGTGATGTCAAAGTCAAGTTGGTGCCAGTGATGGGAACTGGGGTGTTTCCATGACATTTTGTGTTGTGGCTTACCCTTTAAAAAAGTGTTTGTTATGCACACGCTATGCACACGCTATGGTAGGTGCAAAGCTGCAGCAGTCTCTGACCGTTTTCGTTGGTCTTTCCGGTACCATGAAATCCGAGGCAGGTAGGCCATGACTTTTTATCCTCACCTACTCTGGCATTGAAGTCGCCGAGGAAAAAAAGTGATTCGTGTTTGGGGCATCCTTTAATCTGTTTATTCAGCTGACCATAGAACTGATCCTTGGTGTCTTCTGAAGACGAGAGGGTGGAGGCGTAGACACTAATGATATTGACAGGACCTGCAGCAGTGGTGAGGCGGATGGACAAGAGACGCTCAATGCCCCCTGTGGGACGTTCAACCAAGCCCAGAATATTGTTTTTGATGGCCAAGCCCACTCCGTGCTGACGGGGCTACTCAGGTTCGCTACCCTTCCAAAAGAAAGTGCAGTTTTCCTCTCTGAGGTAGCCAATGGAATCTAGTTCAGTTCTCTCTATCGATGACCGCCGTTTTCCTGGTGTCATCCACTTCTCTGAGGTCATCGGAGATGCCTGCACACATAGTGCGTACATTCCAGCTTGCAAATCGAAGCGCTGGATTCTTCTTTATTCGTTTCTTTTTCTTTTTGTCTGGTGTGGAATTTTCATCTGATTGTAATATTAAGCAGCACAACACACTGAGCTCCAGACACCAACAGGAGCAGGGAGGCGATGGCGGAACACCACGTTATTCACCGGGCATGCCCGGCTTGAGGCGGGCAGTAGTTTGCCATTGGCCAGTCGGGTGGGACTTATAACCCGTAAACTGTCAGATTCCGTGTTGTTTCCTCACTTAGTAGCGAGACTGGAGTGACCTCTCCATTGTGCAAGTCTGGGCATGGAATATGGAGATCCTGGGTTGCCCAGGCGTCAGGATTCCCCTCTCGTCCTTGCTGGTTTGGTCCAAGGGAATGCTGAGCATGACATTTGGCACCAGTTTATATGCAGGAGCTGCCGTAAGGAAGTCGTAGTCGACATCCAGCCGCCTTAGGGGTTCCACTCCGGATTTGTTATCTTGGTTTACTCACGTAGCCTTTCCTTCTCCCGAAGATATCCACAAGGCAGTGGAACCATTGGTTTTCAATCAGAGTTTTCTTCTCCTAGAAAATATGCCTTGACCAAGCTAATGGGTTTCATCTACCCGGGTTTGGAGTCAGAGTTCCCCTTCTCTTAGACAGGCTGCCTGCCAAGGCTAATGAGCCCAGTCTATCCTCCCAGTTATACCGCCGACCACTCGGTCGCGCCACACAACAGGCTCTGTGAAAACAAGGGGCCCTGCTTGAAAAGGCTGTTGTGGACAAAATAGTGTAGGAGAGGCTATATGCAAGTAACCTCCTGTCCATCAGAACAAGACAGTGGTCCTGCAGCGATCACTACACCTAGAAATGAGATTCTATGAGAGACGCTTTACTTCTCTTTGGCAATCAGGACATCAGGCACACACCTTGCTGCGAGACAATTGCACACATAATACAGTAAGTTTGCAGTCGATTCTAATCTGCAGCTTCATACCTTGGAACGGAAGCTACGTGTAGAGGCGGTGAACGAGCAGTGAAAATATCAAAATTATTTGTGTCCTCTATTTATAAAGCTAACCAAAGTAATGTTTCCTAACAATTATGCCACACAGTATAGAACGCACGCACTCGAGATATATAGACACTCAAAAGCAAAATGGAAAAAGAAGGAAGAGGAACTATTACAGTTAAGAACGTCAAAGAATAATGGAGTCTACATGTTATGAAAAGAATATTAAGATAATGAAGCAAGAGAGCATACATAACCAACTGATAACAACTGTGCATTGGAATTGAAGGTATGATATTAAAAGTGGCAACAAATAACATCATGATACAAACAATAGGATATTTCTTTCTTAGGAGTCACTATGATTAGAAACGGAATAGGGAAGAAAATAACGATCACCTACCTAATGTGAGTAGTTGACCTGAAAATCTTTGAAGTAAAACTGTCGGAAATGTACAACGTACATACATATATTGAATCTCAAGTGAAACGAATCAACCAACTTAACGCACAAAATCAACCTAATTCAGATTCTTCAAACATTAAATGCAATTTTTGAGTTTAAATATAAATGAAAGTCTCCAATAAAATGCACGAAACTAATCAAAAATCAAAATAGCTTTGATATTGTAAAGGTTTTGTGAGTTCAACTTTTAAATATATAAATACATATCTATAATTCTACAATATAATTTATTGAAGGAATCACCTGTAAATTTCTAACGAGACACATATGATGGCATTAAAAAGGATTGTGCTCATAAATAAAGAAATCCTTTGAACGCTTACTTCCTTTTCCACATCAACCGTCTTTTCCAGAATGGATCGGCCGTCATTTAAATTTCTCACAGTATATATGTCAGAATTAGTATCCACATAATAATTCCTCTTTAAGTTTAAATTCAGAGTATCGGAATTGCGTTTGAGGAGAAAGGACAACTTCTCAGGAAGGTCAGGGTCATCGAGTGATCGCTTGTCTCTCTGAAGTAGTGTGGTTACATCTTTCAGCCAGACTGTTTCTGTTGCTGTTATCAAAATGGAGATAAACGTTTAAAATCAACGAACAAACCACCATCATTTAGGTAGTAATATATGATCAATAAGAAGAAGGTATTCTGCATTGGAGATGTAAAAATAAGATTCAGTTTGAAAATATGGCATTAAATATTCTAACTCACGCAAATTGTGTATTTTGTAAACAATTTATATCTTATCGCTCATTTCAAAAGCTTGTTTTATATATGATTAAGTGGCTTCATATGTTGCTTAAGAATTTTGAGATGTAAACAATTATGTCACAATTTATAATTCTGTGTAATAATTAATTTTAAAATAGCTATCACTTAATAAATGTAATCCTTCAACAGTAATATTAACAATCGCGGGCAGAAACACTGCACATGATAGATTTTCTCTTAAATTGCAATCATTTTCAAATTGATTTGCAACCCTAAAATAGTTGAATTCGTTCCTAAAACGATATTTCAAAAGAAAGGCAAGCAAGAAAGATCGAATACATTTTGTGTATATGTATATATATATATATATATATATATATATATATATATATATATATATATATATATATATATATATATATATATATATATATATATATAAAGAGAGAGAGAGAGAGTGAATGAGAGAGAGATAGAGACAGACAGACAGAGAGACAGACAGACAGACAGAGAGAGAAAAAGAGAGACAGCGATAGATTTATTCGTACCGATTGCGAAATATGCTGTGAAGCAGAAAACACATATATATATGTTGATCATCATTGTCTACTCTAGACGAGCTGGCATCTATGGTGTTTCTGTATGACTTAACGATGACAAGGGAGCTTATATCTTCGTCTAGTCGGACCTTAATTATGTAATTTATGGCTAGCGTGTTCCGGACACGTATCATGTTTTGTTTACCCAAACATTTTTTGCTATCCTTTTAAAGCATATTGAGTAATGCTCTGAAAATGTAATTACTTGTAATGAAAATAGCTTGAGGATTTTTCTAGTCTTCGGTTGTACCTTTCATGACATTATGTGAAATGGTATCGGATGAGAATATGTATATATATTCTTGTGGCGTAAGTTGTATAATACACAATACAACCTAACATATAGATTGCAACATATGAAATCGTTTTCCATGAAAATAGGTATGTTCTCTCATGAACATGAAATTAAAAACTAATAGTAAATAGTTATATAGAAATAATTAATTTCAAAGCGTTAGGTATATCAAAAGAAAGTATGTCTATATTTTTGTCCTTGCATTTGTTATCTGTCTTTATATTAGCCAACTGCATATCTTACCCCAAGCAAAAAGCAACACCTAGAAATATATATGTCGACTATGAAGTTGTATATGTGAAAAAGTCTGGAAAAAACTTAATTTTTATTGTAAATTAAAATATATATAGAATTCATTCTATTGAACCTTAAATATTGGTGCAACTAAACTAAATTGATTTCATGGCCAAAGTAAACATTTACATGCCAAAGCGGTGGCCCATTTTTGCAATGATCCACTTTCCTAAACTTATCACCCAATGTCAACAAGTAATCTGTAGCTTGACAACTGCATTTCTAGAAAGTACTTGTTTTTCAATCCGCTGAACATAACTAAGAAAGATAATTGGGTAAGTAAAGATAAGATTCCTCCTAAACACAAAATAGAAGTAATATTACGTATGTAGCTCAAGATTACCTTGTTACCATTAGAACTCACCCATTCCATGGGGCAGCGATTTACTCAGACTATTGGTTGAGGAAATATAACTTTTTGGACTTTCTAGAGTTCGTGAGAACATTGTCAGTTTCGTTTGTATTTTAAAGAAGAGATGCTCATTAACACGATCTCATGTATTGTGTTCTACTGACTGATATGTTTTTCTTAATGGGATCTGTGTGTATGCGTGTGTGTTCGTATATGTTTATTTGATTTTGATTCCTAACGTAGCTTTAAATATTGTTCAGTAATATCAATAGGATGTCTATAGTGTGTCAGTTTATAGTGATGTCTAACACTGGGGCAATAAACCGCATAAAGGTTGCAAGAGGCCCCACTTTTGTCTCATTTTATTTTCAACAGACAGACAGTCGCAACACTAAGATCATAATGCTGAGTGCCGACATCGGCAGATGTTAGTGCTATTCTTTTTAAGTACAATTAGATCCAAATATATTATTTCAACATTTAATAGACGTTTGGTTTGGAAACAGTTTGTGATAGTGTTCTAAGTATGTCGATGCAGTTTTAATCGATACATAAAAATATGCATGTACTGCAACGAGCAATTAAACTTAGTTCAATTAGTTTCACGCTAATAACCGATATTGCAAATGAGAACTTTAAATGCAATTAAAATATATACCTCAGCAGCGGAATTATTATCTTTGAATTATCCAATATAGGCCATCTCCTTCAGTACTAACAATGTTTAAACTGTGAATGACCACTCAATATTAAGAACTTGTTTATTCAGTGTGCTGAATATATTAAATAGAATAATTCGATGTTATGGACTTTTAATGCTTATTTTCAGACAGACACAATAATGCAGTTATATTATGATGTGGCATGTTTGTAGCTCAGTGGTAAATTCTAACCGCCATATCTATTAATATTGCCCACTTAAGCTTATATAGGATTTTCAGTACTGATTTCTTTTTTGAAGGGTGAAATGGCAATATGATGACTGATGTGGCTATCAGTTTTGTCTAAGAGGGATAATTATAGATAGAACAGACTAATGGTCATTTGATCAATCGTCTAATACATATATGGTTGTCCTACATGGACTACAGAAGGAGTTGCCAGCATGCGTATTATTTATGAATGATTTAACCGCAATACATTAGGTAAAATTAAAAGAAAAACACTATGAGAAACTATATGTTTTTCGTCCTATAATATATGCGGTCTGGTTGTATCAATATATCCGAATACGAAACACACACTGGGATAAAGGGCTGCTGTAATGCATTGATGTTTACCTCAATACAATTACTGCAAAAATCACATTATTCGTTTTAAGTTTGTGTTCTCTCTTTCTCTTTCTCTCTCTCTCTTTGTCTCTGTCTCTGTGTCTCTGTTTCTGTCTGTCTGTCTATCTGCCTCTCTGTCTCTCTGTCTGTCTCTTAGAAACTTTATCAGTTGTTAAATGCCAGCAATTATCCCTCTTGAGAGCCAACGTAAAAGGATGTGTGTTATATAAGTATTTATCTTATCAAACACAGGCATCTATTAAGCTGTATGTTCCGTTAGAAACATGGGTGCGTCAGGCATGTTGTACATGCACCATAATACACCAGATAGTGATAGGTATGATGTATAGTTGACATCCTACACATAGGAATATTAACTATATTGTGTCGTCTGCATCACGCACGTGCAAATAGTGTATATTGTTTTGTATTAAACATCACGTATGAGACAATAGTGTTCAATGCGCACCATTAGTCCTAATGTATGCTGTATCGCCATTGCAAATGTTGCAGTTCTCCTTAGGCTATCTTCATTTTATAAGCACATTGAAAAATAGTTTCATTCTCCTGGTAAAGGCACTATTTACCAAGGACGAGGTAGCAAATGTCAAAACCCACAAATCGTATCCTTCACCAAACACGAATCCATCTGGAAAACCTAAGATTTAATTAAGATCATGTTTTGCTTTATTGTTTCCAAAGTCTTTATAATCTGTCAATTCATTTATCCCCATTATAACTGTGTTACGACGCGGAATTGTTGGCACGATATAAATACAAGCAATTTTAATTTAAAAATCATCCTGATCTAATGAGTTTTGATTATGTTCCATCTAAATCTCAATTAAGAACAAAATCTGTTTTTGCTCAGCGTCTTATTTGATAACACTTTTGACAACACTTGTCGAGCGTCCTAGTTTGAATGTGCGTTTGTGTGTGATAATTGACAATAAATTTGTAACATTCAGCAAAGTTCTGCAGCAAAGGTAAATCGTTTGAAACATCATTTTTTAGAGTCACCATCTTTATTACAATAGTTTAACCCACACAAACGTGAATGTAATACATGAATAAAGCGAACACACATTTGTTACGTATGATACATATGTTGTTACAATTCAATTTATGTCATAGTACTGAAAGGATTATAATGATCATGTTAAAAGTATCGTGAATTAGGTTATCCAGAAGGATTCGTGTTTGCTGAGGAAGCGATTTGTTAAGACTTGTTAGAGTGCGTTGTATGTATAAAGCGTCCTGTTTAAAGGACACAACACATATCATTGCAAGATATATCCCTTTATTAGCACACAAAAGCTGCCTAATGAGCACAAAATTTGCTGTGTAGGAGCTGTAAAAAACCACAGTGGAAAATAATGGCTTAACCAGTTTAAAATATTCATACGGTTACGACAATACAATCAAAGTTGAAAGTTTCGTACATCGACCATGCAATTCCCCACCAATGTTCAATTACGTTCCAGAAAGTAGCCTTATGCATCTTTTGTCATTCAGTTAGAAGTTGTATTTGTCGAAGTAAGTCACCAAAGGTAAATTGTGGTAAGGATTCTTATTAGGTCTTCCTTAAAACTTGTGATGATACAACCAAATGAATACAGCAGTAAGTATTTTAACAGTGATATTCGCGATTTTTCCGAAGCCGATAACAGTTGAATGTTCTTTGAAGAAGCGTTTCATGGAACTGAACATTTCAATGTCCGTGATGGCTGTGTTATTTGCAATTACCATTGTACTCCAAAAATCAATAAGTTATGAAATGCGTCGTAACCTGCGTGGACATTATGGTAATTTAACATTGCAAGCTATTGGATCAGCATCAAAGCGTTAGTACTTGTTATTCAAAAAAACATTGAACATTACACGGATAATATAACTTGTGATGTGCGATTGATTGTTTCTGTTTTAACCTTTGATTTGTTTGGCTTCATTTCAATTCCAATTAAGATCATTTCAAAACACAAGTGACATTTTTACCAGGTTCATCTGCTTCTTAGAAAATGCCATATTATGAATATTCGTTATCGTTTTCAAACCCAAATCTGTCATTGTCCATAATAATCGTAAGTATGTACAGCGCACCATCCACTAACTTCAATACACGATGTTTACCATATGGTGCACAGGTGTTACACAAAATTCAACTCCTTTACATAAATGACTTTTATGGACTTTTATTTGTGCCTTTTTATATAGTTACAGTTTAGCTTTGCCATCGACTTCCTTGTAGGGAAATATGTGTTTTCATTTGCTCGTATGGTACCTAGGTACTCATTTTTTAAATATTTATTACATTGTACTCATTTGTTAAATATTTATTACATTGTACTCATTTGTTAAATATTTTTTAAATTGTACTCATTTGTTCCTCACAACCTAGTAATAAGTATGTAAGATCTCTTAATGACCATCGTGTTTCAATCATTGACGATGGCACAAAGATGCAGATTTTTTCACGTGTTATCAACACTGACATTGACATGACATCTTACCTTTACTTTTTGAAGTGATTGGATTATGTCATCATGTGCTGTTTTAAATTATTTTTCATAAATTCGATTGCAGTTGACCGTTACAATTTACAAGACATTCATGTCGTATTTACTAATTATCCGCACACACATGTTTGCATGCTATTCAGCACAAACAACCCACAAAGTATCTTTTATTTGCATCTCACTGATAATAGTTCCTACCTTTCATGGTTGAGTTCAAAACATTCGTCTTCGAAAGGAAAATGTGACCTTATATTTGAATGAAAATTTAGACTATTTCCCTATTGAACAGGAATTAATTAATAACTGTACTCATCATAACAAACAGCTTTGAGCACACATTTATCTTCCAGAACTGTAAACGAATATACAAAGATAGAGACAGTAAATAAGACTGGATAAAAACTTAATCCCTAATACTTTGCGTTCTGGTAAGTCAATGATATACTCTGACAGAAAAATAATATTTGGTAGAAACATGTGTATCTGTCTGTCTGTCTGTCTGTCTGTATGTATGTCTGTCTGTATGTCTATCTGTCTGTCTGTCTGTATGTCTGTATGTATGTATGTATGTATGTATGTATGTATGTATGTATGTATGTTGTATGCAAACTACCCTAGATATTTGATTTTCTCGAAATTAGATTTGTGACATCAAATGGGTCTTATGGAGGAAATTTTTCATTAAGTTTGGTCTTGTCCAACTGGGCACCTGCAGATTAAATGTATTCTTTGAGATCTGATAAAAATACTCGAAGTATGTACATTTGTCAAGAATGTTTATGTAACGTAATTGCCATGTCGGATACATTACACTAGACACATTTACTTTATGAGCAAAACTAATCACCCATTAGATCCATTACACTAGATAACATGACTGTAAAATCAAACTAATAACCATAATGCATCCATTATGCAAGACGAATATACGGCATCAGCAAATACTCCCCAAATTGTATCCATTGCACTAGACAGATTTACTTTATGAGCAAAGTAATCATGCGTTGTGTCCATATTGAAAATATCTCATTTTATCAAGAATATATCCGTAAAATAATTACCATGTGGGTGCCTTTGAGCTAGACAAATTTACTTAAGGAAGAAAGAATGTACCCTTTGTATCCATTACACTAGACATCATGAATTTATAAATGATGAAATCACTGTATTGTATCTATTACACTATACATCATGGAGTTATAAATGATAAAATCACTGTATTGTATCCATTACACTATACATCATGAATTTATAAATGATGAAATCACTGTATTGTATCCATTACACTAGACATCATGAATATATAAATGATGAAATCACTATATTGTATCCATTTCACTAGACATCATGAATTTATAAATGATGAAATCACTGTATTGTATCTATTACACTAGACATCATGAATTTATAAATGATGAAATCACTGTATTGTATCCATTACACTAGACATCATGAATTTATAAATGATGAAATCACTGTATTGTATCCATTACATTAGACATCATGAAGTTATAAATGATGAAATCACTATATTGTATATATTACACTAGACATCATGAATTTATAAATGATGAAATCACTATATTGTATCCATTACACTAGACATCATGAATTTATAAATAATGAAATCACTAAATTGCATTACACTAGATAGACTTAATTACATAAGAATAATGCTGAGTGCAATGAAATTTATGTAATTTAATAGTTTGTGATGTTTTTAATTACTATATTTGGCTAAATATATGGAATCAATAAAATAAATTCGCCATAAGTCGTCAATGACAAAATGCAAAAGAAATGTTATTATCCTGTTATGCAACTCAGAAGCCGTGTCTATATTTAAGCTTCATACTTGGCTGAGATTGGATGACTTCGGTAATGACACGGATAATACAATGGACTGATTTAAGTTAAAGTCACCTTGAATCAATTGGGTTAATGTTTTTTCTTTAATATTAATAATCAAGTACATATATCAATTATCATTGTGTCGTCAGTATCTTTTTCATCGCCATTGTCATTACCATTATCATTGTAAAACTACAATCAAATGGACTTAAAATTTTAACGTTTAATAATAAACGAACTGAAACTTCAAGATTTATTAGCAAATAAATATGAAGTGGTTTTTTTTGCATTTGTGTCAATTGTTTTGTGCCATCAAAATATGCACATGGTATAGAGACAACTGGAGTGCCATCTCAAATTAAACACCCTGACTAACGATCACTATACATCGGAACTGAATTGTCTTCTGCGTCCTTCTAATTACGAATCCGGCAGGCAAACTATTTTGAAATTGGATACAAACCTAAATAACTCACTTATATCGCAACACATAATCCTTGTTGACACCACTGCACGAAAAGAAAAAAAAACATGTTTAAAAAGTGATAATGTATGCATATTTGAAAGAATAGTAAGCAACGCTGTATATTTCAAAGCAAGAGACACATCTGCATTTTAATTTAATTGATGTGCAAGTGACTTCTTAGAGCTAATTAAATGACCATATTTAAGTTTAGAAATGACGATGCTTATGTCATAGCCATTTCGTATAACTGTCATCTGTGTAATGTGATTTGTCTAGCCTAGAAATCCAACATTTGCTCTTGATAATTCTTAGCGAAGAGAGGACGACCTACAGACGTTGAAAGAGATAGAGATAGAGACAAATAGAAAGGGAGGGAAACGCACAGATTGACAGACAGAGATTACCTTATTTGTTGCACACGGGGTTCCAGGAGCTGCACTTACAGGTATAGTCATGCATTTGGAGGTCTCTGTATCCATGCAATGCAAGAACCGACAAATATTTTCATGCTGTCCCTCTATGAAAAAGAACACAAACAAACATGTGTGCATCGAGGTGCATGGGGGTACGTGATCAACCAAACTCACTATTCTAAATCGTATAATGTCGTATTAACGTGTTTGATATTAGAATGCAGCTTTGGAAACGGATTCTTTGACCGTGTTTACCCACGATATTGTCCCACAACACTACCGCCCAGACACATACCGTTGCAACGACAGGCGTTGCTTCATTTGCAACCATATCCTCGAGACTAAATATTTCACATGTTCACCAAAAGGAATTAACTTCATCATCAATAAAAAGTTTGGATAATGATCGTAATTCAGCTTTGAGGTAAACCTAAATGTGGTTTGGTGCGTTTGTTTTAATTTTGTGTTAACTGTCCATTATTGCTTGTTAAATTCTCACTACCCATGCTTCCCGCCCACCATGGAGCCCAACGAGGGGATACTTTTCAAGTGCCAGGGATATACAAATGATATGCTCAGTAGATAAAAGTACCTATAATTAACATGTGAAGTCTCCTATTTGGGTCCGTAAAATTACTTTCCGATTGACCCGTTAAGCCACCGCCTTCTAGGAAGACTTCTAAAACTTGGGAAAGCGAAAGAAAACGGGAAAGAAATTAGGGGAAAATGTGGTACCAAGAGGGATGCAAGTAAAAATAAAAAATTCCTAGGGCTCGGCGTGATCAGCCGATTTGTCGAGACCGGGCCTATCACGACCGCCCATATATGAAACGTAGTGGACAAAGCAGTGTATTGCATCGGAAAAGCCTCCTCTCAACTACCAGGATCCTTTCATCCCCAGACACGGGTCGCAAGCCAAGGCAAACATATTAACTCTTCTTAGGTGCCTTTTACGACACGGAGTGAGGCCCGTTGTTATACTCTACAAACACGAACCCGCAGGGGTAGTGATAGGACAAGGAGAATTATATACAATCACTGAAAGAAAAAAAAAAGAAAACGTGTTGATACATTTAAATAGAACACATCTACATGGAGTCAGTAACTAATGCATTACGACTTTGATGCATTAGGCAATAGCCAAACACTTTAATACTACACGCACCACTCCGGTGGCCTATTGTTTAGAGCGTACGCCCCAGAAGTGGGAGGCCGTTGGATCGATTCACGGCTGGGTCATACCAAAGACTTAGAAAAATGGAATTACCAGCTTCCACGCATGGCGCTCATGGTTAAGAGGCTAGTGTTAGGACTGGTCGGTCTGTTGTCAGGATAATGTGTTTGGGTTTCACATCATGATACATGTCTGTGCTACACATCGCTATAAACTGCCTCTCTAAAGAAATCGTTGCGATATGAATGAAATATTTTTAAAGGTACTTTAAAAATAGTAATCTAACACACAAACAAATTATAGTACAAGACTAGGAGTTTAGGAACCGTTGAGGACATAGTATTATAGATCGCGTAATACCATAAGGGTTTATCCTTTCGTAGGTTAGGATGAATTGTTTACTAAAAGTAAAACATTCTTTTCTTTTTAAGTTGATTACAAATCACAGCAATGCAATATAATCCCTTTCTCAATAAATTCTTTATAAATTTACTTACCCATTCAGAATGTTTAGTCAGGAGGAAATCGAACTCTATTTTTAGTTGAGGATACCATAAGGGTGTGTATTCATAAAAATCGTCAAATGGTAAATTCTGAATTATGATACATATACATATTACATTTTAAGTTTGCTCAATTCTGATATTGGTACATTATAGCTTTCGTGTGTGAATCTGATTGATATTTTTTCAGCTGAAGAAGTTCGTCAGAGTTCACTATTTTAATATATATAATGATATAATATGGTCATAAAGGAGTTAAAACAACAAATACTGTCTTAAATTTTCAAGTAACGGGAGCGATACATATCTTTAATTATTATTGTTATTATTATTATTATTATTATTATTATTATTATTATTATTATTATTATTATTATTGTTATCATTAGTATTATTATTATTATTATTGTTAATATGTTTGTTATGCCCCGTTAACAAAAAAATACCAAAATCGAATTTTTATAGTTTCTCTTTGATTATTATCATTTTAGTACCTATTATGCCAAAAATTATGAAATTGGTCTTATAATATGTCCATTTTTCTTAGCAGTACCAGCTGTTATATTTCCTGGTCAATTTCATGATGTACTCTTGTTTAGTTTTTCCAAGATACATGTATGATAGTGTCACATAATTAGAAAGAAAGAAATAAAAAAAAAACTTTTGGTTTGCCTGAGACATATTTTATTTTTTGTGTTGTGCGTACGTGCGGCGCTGTCTGGGATGAATAGATGGTTTTTCCCAGACGTTCGACGGAACAAAACATGTCTCGATGCCAGAAACTACTGGCTGCAAACATCAATATCACGACATGCACGGGTATTTTACCGTGAATATTACTCACTGTCCTTTGAATTAATCAAGATTAAGATATAATCGGGGCAGTGATCATTGGATCTAGTGAAGAGAACACGTATTTGTATTTGTATTTCTAAAAGCCATAGGGATGAGTGTTAAATGTGAATGTAATTGTGTTTCTATAGTAATATCGTGTAATAAATCATTTATTACAACGTATATTTAAAACGTTGTGTGAATTGTGAATTTAAAGTTGCTTTTAAGACTTTAATGTATTAGTAGTTTCCAGACATTATTGTTATTACCAATTAGGTTTTGTAAAAGCTTTTTGTTATTGTAGCTTACATACAAGATTACAGGGTTACGACGTTACGAGATGATTACAGGATTACGAGGTGGTTTCGACCTTACGGGATTACAACGTTACAAGGTTACGAGGTTGTCTATATGTATGTACGTATGTCTGTACATATGGTGAAGCCACGACAGTAGACGTAGCTAATACCAGAGTGCTGTATGCTGTCTGTACGTGTATATGTATGACTGACTGTACATGTAGTGGATCCATGAAGGGGTGAGCGGCAGATACAAAAGTGTGGGTCAACCAGAGGAATGTCGTGAAACTGTGCGGTTTATCGATGGATGAATCGTGCAACTGTACAAGGATCAAGAAGCATATGTTTATTCAAATTGCTGCTTAAATTGATATATTTGTATTTACATAAGATTATTTTGAATCTTAGATGAATTCCAGGAGATTTGTGAATCTTACTGACAGTGCAGATCATTTTTAACTTTTTAACAGTTAACTTATTTGAATACTTGAGGTTGTTTGAATCCCATGCCTTGTCTATACGTGAAACTATATGATTATTTTAGTGTGTACTATTATTTGAAATTGATGTTTATTTAAGCTGTATATCAGTGAGATATATATCAATGGTTTATGATCAATATTTGATAGCATAGAATGATTGAATCAAGTGTATTTTGAACGTGTGTGGAATCATTGTATTTTCACATCATACATTTTTCTTTACTTATTAAGTT
Source organism: Unio pictorum (assembly GCA_030141615.1). Classification (NCBI taxonomy): domain Eukaryota; kingdom Metazoa; phylum Mollusca; class Bivalvia; order Unionida; family Unionidae; genus Unio; species Unio pictorum. The sequence goes on from JARLTB010000316.1 coordinate 5,333,316, forward strand.
AATACATTTTTATCTTTAACGCATTATGTTTGAATTATTCATTTAATCCAATACCCACTCTGTTACAATTCTGTAACAGATAGTTGGTTGCGTCACCAGTATATTTGTGTTGCGTGTTTCACCACAAATGTGTCCATAACAATGGCGGAGAGATATTGTCAAACACTGAGTTACATTTGAATACTAGGAAGTTGTGCAGAATCACCCTAAACCTCACTTGATCACTTCTGTGCAAATTCCAGTGTCATGAACAGTTAAAGGTGTCCGGATATAAGTCCGAGCGAAATGGATGTCCTTCAGTTCCTATTGGAATAATTGTATGTTCGCTGAAAGATTACCTGAAATGGGGGTTGAACTATTTAATGAAACGATTGCTAGTGTACTTTTTATTTAAATATTTAAATACATTTAGCAGATAAAGTTAATGTTTTACAGGAATTATCCTTAACGGAACATAAGGATATGCATATAATTGACAAATGTAGCCTAACATTGATATAGACATTGAAAAGTAAAATGTATATATCGTGGGAAAAAATAACGGCACATACAAGAGTAGGTACAAATAAATTGCCCATTTATATCATCAGAAGATAACTGGTGTATAATGTTGATTTTGTCCGCTTAGAGTATTGTCTGGAGAAGGAAATAACGAAATCGCGTCTTCATGGGCACACAATAGCCGATCGGTTAATTGTTTTGTTAATAATGTTGAAATACAACACGGAATGAATTTGTTTATATAAAATAGGTTCTTTCGGTGGAGAAATCGGTAAAAATCGAAATAAACAAATCTGCGTGAATCATTTGCGTAATCAACCCAATGATAAAGTGGACTAGAACTGTTATGGAGATGAATGATATCAAGTTCAACTTTATTGTCCTGGCTGGAAAATTGATCACGCATAAATACTCTTTTTAAATTTGTATTTTTTAGTTTTCAGCAGCATTAATTAAGTCAAGATTAGATATTGGTGGAAGACGTATTACATACAACGACGAGCCCCGGTAAGTCTCAGACTTTTTCGAGTGTTACTCTCTGGTAATATTTATATTTTGCCTCTTTTGGTATTACGTTCCCCATTCCATTTACCACTAACCTTGAACCATCAAGCCCAAAATCACGACGTGCAGTTGAATTTTCCGTAACGTGAGCAGCAGCGGATTGTATTGCAGGTATAGCTGCAAGAAGTGGAAATATACCACCTGTGTTTATTTAATCTTTTCTAAAATTCGGAGAAAGATGCAGTCGATATCTTCAATTGGATTACAAAGCTTTCTAAAAATGTTTGAGTTGAGTTTAAGTTGATGATGATTTATTTTAGACCACCACTTGAAATTCGATCACTCTTTACTGTTCTGTTTGTTCCGCAATTACGTGCAAGCTTTGATCGTAATATTATACTTAAAGTCTCGATCACATCAACGTAGCTACAGTTTCCACTGGGACATCAAAAACTCTCCTTGGTGTTGTCGTAACTAACATAACCATATTTTAAATATTTGATGTCATTGCGATTCTAATCAGTTCAAACATTTAACAATCTGTGTCTTGTAATTTAATGTGTAATATAGCTTTAACAATTGTTCAGTCATATAGTAACAATTTTTGAAGTTTGGCAGTTTATTGTAATATATAGCACCCGAACATGATGATTCACATATCGTTCATGACGTCACACCCGGTAACGGTATCCTGACACTAAGCCGACAGTCCTATCACTAACGTCTTAACGCTGGCCGCAACGTGAGGCTAATTGTACACTAATTGTAAAAGTCCTTATTATGACTCGGCTTTGATTGGAACCCAGGCAATGATATTTGTAGACAGATCAGCTAGCCATTGGTAAATATACATATATATTACATTTTATTTAATTTTTGTTATCACACTGTCTATTAAGTATGTAAGATCTCTTAACGATAATTGTTTCTCAATTATTTAAGATGGCACAGACATGCTTTACGATGTGTAAATGTCCTTTACGTCTCATCAACTGACTGACAAAATATACTTTTTCAGTAGTATATGTAATGGTCATTATTGCCTTTGAGTGTTATGTGTGCATTCTGTTCAACAGAAAAAGACACTGTATTTCGTATTTGTAACTCACTGGTTCGAGATCCAAGCCTTCGTCTTTGAAAGTTAAATGCGACTATATCTTAAGCAAAAAGATGTAATATTGCCTAATTTATAACAATCAAAGAATGACCTATTAGTCAACCATAATTTGTTCTCATCTCGACAATAAGCACTTCATGTATTTGCTTCTGTCACTGAAGAACGACCTTTTAGGTGGTGAGCTACTTTTTGCCTTTTTCAACCGAATATAACTTCAAAAAAATTTATATTTACAAATAGCTTGCAAACAAACCAATTGAAACATTTTAGTCACAATTATAATTTCATTGTTTCTCCTTTGAATACGTTCCCCGAACACATTACTTTATTGATATAATCCTGCTACTTCGCGAACCGAGCTCTAATTCTTGCCCCTTACCTCCTCTTGCCACCCACTACGTGTCGCCAGTTTTTAAGCTACACTGTACGGTGGAAATACGTACAATTGAATCCAATGAATCCAATCCATCTTAGTGTAAATTCGGACCACCCGAAGTTACATTTGGAATTACTGTGTTGGATAATCATTCCTCTACAGGTTGTATACATCATTTTACAATATTTTCCACTTTTGAGTCGCTCTTTCACCTTTCTAGACTTCGGAACAGGTTGCAACGTGGCCAGAGCACGCTTATGGTGGTACTAGCATGTACGACACGCGGCACTGAATAATTTCTCTTATTCCGTTTGTAATGGTTATACAATTATCGAATTAATAACTTGCTGCATTGATAAGTTGTGTTTTGTTTTATCTTCTTTGTCGTTTAAGTAGACTCCGTTTTAGAACGACCAAGTTGCGACTATTTAATGGCGGACTTCTTGTTGTCGTTACGAGTTCACACGACACTAAATCAATTCGCTTACTCCGTTAGAAACGGTTATGGTAATAGCGAATTAATAACGTGCTGAATTGATAATTTGTGCTTTGTTTATCTTCTTTCGTCGTTTCAGTAGACTTCGTCTTTGAACGACCTGTTGCAACACGCTCATGGCGGTAACTAGTGTTGTCATTACGAGTTCACACGGCACGGAATAATTTTGCCTACTCCGTTAGTAACGGTTATTGCATTATCGATTTAATAATATGCTGAATTGTTAATTTGTGCTTTGTTCTCTTCTTTTGTCGTTTCAGTTGCAATGTCGACAACGAAGGCATGAACGGCAAAACGGGTGTTGGAGGAAAATGATGTTGATATGGTACAACAGTCCGCCTTTGAACAGATGCGTACTTGGGTACATTTGGGGAGTGTTCCCCCAATTTTAGGCTGCCCAGTGTGCGTAAGTCCCCCCGCATATCCGTGCATGGGTTTCGGGCCTGTAAATCAGGACGCATAGGGTTTTTACAGGTTCCATCGAATCCATTTCATTATGCAATATCGTCGTCAGCGCACCGACCGTCCAACCGTCGCCAGCCGGCCGTCCACCGTTCAGCCGGCCGTCCAGTCAGCCGTCCAGCCGCCCGTCCAGCCGGCCTTTTGTATTGCTTGCACGGTCAGACCAACTATGATTTACGGGTATTTCAGTGACACTTCTGCCCGTCAAGCTGTCCGCAGGCGAAATGCCAATATTATGACGGAGAATTTCATTAGAAATATATCCGTTCAGCAAAGCCATGACAGCGACTGGTACCGGTGATAGCCGGACCGACATTCCGGCGGACCACATGCCAGGCAAAGCAGCGGTCCGTCCAGCCTTCACCGGCCGTTCAGCTGTCCGTCCAGCCGCCACCGTCCGTCAAGCCGGCACAAGCAGGCACCGTCCGTCCAGCCGGCTCCGGCCGTCAAGCCCAACCGGAACCGTCCGTCCAGCCGTTTCAGCATGGTGACTTTATTGATTTAGAAGGCCGAACAGCTACGATTTACGGGGATTTTAGTGACAAATCCGTCAGTCCGGATGTACCGCTGTACCAACATGAGGACTTTTTATACCGTGATCTGACCAGGTCGGATTTACGGAGTTTTTAGTGATGTATCCGTCTGTCAATCTGTACTACCGGTTACATATCACTACCATGACGGAGATGTTATAGGGGAATCTATCCGTCCAACCAGACCATTGGAGCGGCCGGTGCCGGTCATAGCCGGATCGTCGCCGACATTCCGGCCGACCATATGCCAGACAAATCAGTCGGCATTGCCGGCCGTCCATCGGTTCACGGCTTATCCACAAGGGAGCGTTAGTGACATTATCAGAGATGACGGAATTGAATTATCTATGCCACCTGGTATGCACTAGCCAGATATGGCAGCTTTACTAGAAAAGGACTCGACATACAGTTGGTATGAAGAATCGCAGGCAAATCAGCAGTACACAGATGCCTGAGTTGACCAGAACACGACTCAGCACACAGTGAGTGTGACGAAACACTTTCAGGCGTTCACAGATCCGGTCATGGATCCGACTGATCTTAGCTCCAAGGACGCAGGGGAAAGAAATTATAGATTTTTGTGAACTTCAGAATGCTCACCACTTCCTACTGCCATTCAAGACTACACAGTTACGGAATCTGTAGATCTTGAATGGGAAGAAGAGACAATATCCTTCCTGCTTCTTCCCCAGTCGGTACAAAAAAAATTCCAGGAAGCTAACTTCCAGTGACGTTCTAATGTACCTGGTACGAAAACTGCATCGGACACCTTCAGTACCGATCTCCAATGCCTCGTCAAAGCTAGTTCGAAACGTAGTCGCTACGTCTTCATTGTTAGACTTGGCCTCACTAGCCATTTTTTCCGACTTCCTACGCAAATCCGGCAATGACCACGCTTGTGAAGTGACGGCCTGGATTGCAAGAGTTGTTAACAGGGCAGCTCACCATTCGATGACCAATACGTTGACTGATTCTGCCAACTTGGACCTGATACGACGTGACGCCTGTAGGTGGTCTACGTCGCTCAAGCCCAATCCTACTTGGATTTAACGGATGTCTGTTTGGGTCACCTTTACACTTTGGGGGGAATTTGAAAATGTTCGGAGGCAGGCAGCTCAGGCACTGCCCCTTCAACTTTTCGCCCAACTCTCACAGGCGTTTCGAAACAATCATCCCCTGACACAGCGGAGGGATGATGGGCGGACCAGAAAAAAGGGATCCTTACAATCAAATGTGTAGCATAGATCCCAACCCAATGCTTGGAGCCCACAGTCTAATCAAGCTAGGCGGCAACCATACAGAGGCGACAAGAACCCAAGTTTCTCCGCTTTCACGCTTCCTAACTCTAGACGTCGACATACCCTGTCCAGCGCCAGTGGTCTGCCTACCTGTGGGCAGCTGCCTCCTGCAATTTCGGGACAACGGGATCACTTTATTACCTCAGACCATTTTGGGTGATTCAGGTCATTTCGGAGGTACTTTGGACTTCATTTCTCCATCCACTCCCATGTCCTCCTATCCCCTCTAAATTAATATATATTTCTTAATAAACCTGCAATAGCTTGGATTTTATTTTTTTATTCATGGCTGTTTCATATTCAGAGGCTGTTCATCGACCTGAACCTCCTAAACCACCCTGAAATTCAATGTGGCGATGGCGTGATCAAGAAATCCGACGTGTATGCTGCCAGTCTATGTCTCACCGACGCATATTTTCACGTCCCTATCCAACGAGTCACCTACATTTATCCGTTGTGCTTGTCGGGACTTGGTTTATCAGTTCCAGGTCATACCTTTTGGCCTCAACTTCAGCCCTTGGGCTTGTACCAAGGTTATGGATTACGTCGTCGCCCTGTTCTGCTCGACTTCATCTATAGCGTCGGGAGTATACTTGGACGACATCCTCCAGAAACATATGTTAAGTTCCACTCTGCTCAAAGGAAGAAACGATGTTATATCACTTTACATCATATAGGCTTTCTCGTGAACTGAATAAAGTCCAATCTCTGTCCAGCCCAGAGTTTTGTTCCATCTGGATGTGGAGTTTCTCCCCGATCTGAATCTGGTAAGGCTTCCTCGAGTTTGCGATCATCCAGATAATCGCTTTCGTAGAGTCCGTTTCCCTCAGAATGCGCATTTTAGCGAGAGAGTTCTTGCAACTCCTCGGATTATTCAATGCGAAAGCGGACCTGATCCCGATCACCCATCTTGTTATGCGCCCTTTACAAAGGACGTTGCTAGCGTCATGGCGCCCTTTTAAAGTCTCTTCGATCACACAATCATGCTCACGCCAGAGATACGATCATTTTTGAATCCGTGGCACAACCAGTGTGGGCTGTCCACCGGGATTAATCTGGCGATACACCAGGCGGAGATAACGGTATGTTCCGCCCACCTGTTGCCAGACTTCGATACCGTCAGCAGCACGTGGGTGCCAGGAGCGTACCCTCTCCACATCAACCATTCAGAAAAAAACGGCTGTCATCAATGCCTTTCATTTCTGGCAGGATCACCTCTTGTTGCAATCTGTCCTCCTTATGTCAGAGAACTTTGTGGTGGTGACTTGACTCCTCAAAACAAGGGGGCACCAATCAACAGACCTGTGCAATCTGATCTGGCAGTTTCTACATTGGTCTCCACAATTTCAACCTCAATGTACAAATCAGACACATTCCTGGCAGTCTCAATGTCTTGACTGACACTCTATCCAGTCATTCTCACAGAATGGTCACTCCATCAGTCGGGCTTTCTTCCAATCGAAACACATTGGGGACGTCCGATGATCGATCTTTTGCAACAAGGTGGAATCGCAAGTTGTCCACCTTCGTCTCACAGGATCCAGACCCAAAATCTTCGGCCGTGGATGCTCGGTCAATCAGTTGGGAAGGGTTGTGGTCATTCTCCTACACTCCCACGGTCTTGGAACTTAAAATAATCCAGAGGTTAAGGGGTCAGAACTGTCAGATGGTTCTGATTGCCCCTCTCAGATAAAACAACTCCTGGGTCTCCGATCTAATCGATCTGGCGATAGATCTACCTAGGAAGATTACAGTCAGCCCAAAATCTTCTCAAGGAAAGGCGGCCAGGGGTGTTCCATCCCTGTCCGCACCGTCTTTATCTTCAAGCTTGGCTCTTGTCCAGACAGCCTTGCAAGATCATTTTTAATCTTCGATTGTGCATAGAATTTCGAGAGCAAGTAGGCCCTTTACTCTGAAGGCTTACGAGGGCAAGTGGCATGTTTTCAGGGACTGGTACCATATCATTAACATCGTTCCTCTGAGTGTCACAATCCCTCAACTGGCCAACTTTTTCCCTTTTTTTTTTAGGAGAAACAGCTGGCCCCAATTATTATCAAATGCTACCGCTCCATGATATCAGACACATTCCGCTATTATGGTAAATGTGATATCAGCCATGACAAAGATCTGTCAGATCTTTTAGCCACATTTAGAGTTAAATCGACTAATATCCCTCACCTTGTTTCCAAATGGAATCTCTCATTTGTTTTGACATGACTCAATTCAGACAGGATTTAGTCTTCTTTAGCCCACAATTCGTTAAAGATAATATCATACAAATTGGGTTTCTTGATAGTCTTAGCTCCAGCATGCAAGGTGTGTCAGTTACAGGTCCTTTCTAGTTATCCGAACTATCTTCCGTTCAGATCAGATGGTTCGGTGGTCCTCTTGACGCAGCCAGGTTTCGTAGCCAAAATATAGGTTACCATCCATTGGCAATCAACGAGTTTTCACTAGCTCGCTTTCTTTTATAGATAAGTCAGGATCAGCAGCCATGCAAGACCTGTTTGTGCACTCTAGCACCACTTAAAGGCATAGAGGTGAGTCAGGTCACATAAAAGCACCTCTTTCTTCTGGTGATAACTGGGACATGGGATATCACCATTCAAGCCCTTGCTTCATGGGGGAAGTGAGTTATACGCTCTGCGTACTCTGGGGGTTCACAAGATCAGAGTCACCTCATAGAAGCTGTTGGCTGGCATACAGTGTCAACCTTCTCCAGTTTTATCTTAACGATATGTCCTCGCAGAGGCAAACCTTGAATCTAGTAGGTCCGGTGTTGTCAGTCCAGATGCCCACCAGACCTATGTACAAAAATCAGCACAGCCTATTAGCTTCGCTGTATTCGCCAGATAATTTTTTGTCGGTAAGAAGATTTCAATAACTATCTTCCTAACCGTATAACGGGGTCACATATCACGTGACCCTGGGCTGTGTTGCTGATTAAAATTAGGAGACCGGGTTATCGTTAAAATGGAGAATCCAGCCATCATTTCCTAGAGGATACCAGGGGTGGAGGTCGGATGCTCCGCATTCCCTCAACATATTACCGATTCTCCAAAAGTGATGTGATCGGGGAACGTATTCAAAGGAGAAAGCAAATTGTTTTTAGTAAAGTATGTTTCTCCGAGAATACTTACCCGATCAAATTACTAAGAAACCCTCCTAACCAACCCGCCATGCGAGCATCCTCGTAGATTATATAGCGCTCGGCTTTAAAACTGGCGACACCTAGTGGGGAGGTAAGGGGCAAGAGTTATTGCCCTTTGCCTATGTGAAATAGACAGAAAAGACAAATTTTCGTCTTTTGGTAGGGCTGGATTCGCGAGGGAGCGGGCTTATATCCCTAAATTAATGTGATCGGGTAAGTATTCTCGGAGAAACATAATTTACTAAACAATTTGCTTTCTTGCTTTTAACTTTGGTCGGATTTAAGGGTCGTACATTTGATTTGTATTGCAAGGTTGATAGCGGAGAATTTGACGTTTTAGAAATGAAGTTATTAATGACATTACAAGTCTTTCGGAGTTGGAAATAAATGGCATGTTTGCTGTATGTATGCCTATTCTTACACAATTACACTAAACAAATAAGAAACACAACTGTAATGGTGCAAAGGCTATGTATTTTAACACAACACAGAAAATAGCCATTACAACAGCATAAATCTGCTCAAATAAAATCAGCAGGACACCAACATAAAAGTGAGGTGATTTAGTTTTGTTTTCGTAGGAAGTATTTTTCCTGACATTAAAGTTAAACATTAGACCATTAATCAGACTGGATTGAAACTTAATATCATATTTTGTCCAGTTGCTAAAGTCGATCGTTTGCTCTGAACATAGCAAACATATTGTAAGTATCTATGTTTATCCAGAATTAGTGGGTAAATGATAAACAAGTTTGAGTATCCTGTCAGGCAACTCTGAACCCCGAGACATATTCCAGTTTCGTGCTTGGCTAAACTTTGAAGACTGCAATATGGACCTGGAAAATACAAGGTACTGATTTAAATAATTTTCACTTCGAATAAATTGCAATTTTCTTTGCCCGTGTCAAAAATACCATCATCATTGTAAGGTTATAATCACATGATCAAAAACATTTAATGCATTTCAATAAAATAATTAAAACATTATAATCAGATAAATCTGAAGTGCACATTTTGCATTGTGTTCATTTATTTTACCATCAATGGATGCAGATGATATAGAGGCAACTGGAGTACCTTTGCAAAGGAAACAGTCTGGCTCTTCATTTGCACCGTATTTTATGATGCATCCTTCTAATGATGAATCTGGCATGAAAACTGTTAAAACTTTAGAGATAAAACGAAATGATGTACTCACTTATGTTTGATGAATCTTAACACACAGTCCCTGTTGACACCACTGCACAAAAAGAGAAAAATATTCTTTTTGCATAATTTAAAATGTATAAAGCGGATAATTATATTTCGAAGCATTATAAACATAGGCTTCTTAATTGAATTGATTTGCAATTATTTTGATATAGCAAACTAAATGACTATACTTAAGTTGGAATCATTGTACAAGATATTAAACGGTTACTTATAAAACCAAATATAATTTAATTAATATACATTAAGTTGCATACCTCATAGATATTTGAAAGAACTGTCATCTGACTTAGGAGTTTTTCAACCTAGAAATCTAACCATGATGTTCGGAATAATTTGTAGCCGAGAGAGGAAGACAAACATGTAGTGAAATATATATGTATAAAAGGAGAGAATACCATATGTATTCCACACGTGGTTCCAGGAGCTGCACTGAAATGCATTCCGAAGCATTTTTGGGTCGTTGGATGTGTACAAGGCATGAATCGACATATTGTCTCATTCAGCGACTTCATGGAAAACAAACAAACATATGTATATCAATTTGTATGTGGTTACCTGATCAAAACATACCAATCTTCATATGAGGACATTAATATAAGAAATATGCTGGGTAACTATGATACAAGCAACGTCTTCTCTGTTTAACAATTCCGTATTTCCATATGGTGCATAGGTTAATGACGTTTTACAGCCCGACATAAATAATTGATGCAAACAAGCAGCAAAACAATAATTTGGAGGCTCGGGAAAAGACAGTTAATAGTTAAATGTAGAACGTGAACAAGATGAAGATCGCTTGAAGGAAGCCATGAATACTGCGAACCATAATAAACGACACTTAACACAAAACCATCAAACGTTCCAGCTTCACTGAACAATAAAATAAACACTTTGCAAATAAGGTGACAAATGTAATCCTTCAAGTGATATTTGAGATGGACAGCATTGCAATACATCGGATCCCTGGAAAATGTGTTATCCCACAGCCAGGAGTAATCCAAAGTAAATATTGTAGAAAATGGATTTTAAGAGCTAATTCTACGTAAGAACACGTGATGATGTCACTCGGCAAGGTATGTAACACTTGAATGATTTGGCCACTCAACATGAACTCGAATCATCCCGGTATTAAAACTACAGTGAGCATGCCAAATCAAAGGCTTGTAAAAGGTAAAAATGTTACCTTTGTGATGACATCAAATAAGCAATCCTTAACAATCCAGATGTTACCTTTGTGATGACATCAAAGAAGCAATCCTTAACAATCCAGATGTTACCTTTGTGATGACATCAAAGAAGCAATCCTTAACAATCCAGATGTTACCTTTGTGATGACATCAAAGAAGCAATCCTTAACAATCCAGATGTTACCTTTGTGATGACATCAAAGAAGCAATCCTTAACAATCCAGATGTTACCTTTGTGATGACTTCAAAGAAGCAATCCTTAGCAATCCAGATGTTACCTTTGTGATGACATCAAAGAAGCAATCCTTAACAATCCAGATGTTACCTTTGTGATGACATCAAAGAAGCAATCCTTAACAATCCAGATGTTACGAGTGATATAGCTTACACATGATGCAAATACAACTTTGTATTAAATATGTGAAAACTAATTCCAATCTGCCACTAATATACTGGGTAGGAAACGTAAATTGAATAGTAAGACAAACTCAATAAAGGTTGCAATATTTTACATGATCTTGCAGTATAATTTGGCTATAGACTAAACATGTGTTTGATGTATATGGGTGTTTATGTATATATTCGTTTATGAATGAACAAGTATGTATGTATTTATATGTTTGTCAGTCTGTCTGTATGTATGTGTGTGGGTACGTGTGTGTTTGAGTGTGTATCTCTTTGGTGTTTCATTAACATTTTACACGCGTAAATACAAGTAGAAACAAATTGATGAAGAACGTGTATATAAGGGTTTTTAATTGCTGGGTGAAGTTCAACAATGAAAGAGCAAAAGCTGTTTTATAGTTGTTTTTATACAACTACACTGTATTGATGTTAAACGTTGAGAAGTATAAACAGTACAATAGTGTACACCAGACTTCATGTTTCGTTATTATGAATACATCCCATATGTAGTTACATGACATTGTAATACTAGTACACTAATCTCTTTTGTTTGGAAATGTTGTGATTGTATAGGATCCCAATCTGTACACGAGTTTTATTTATGAGCTTAAATGTTTGATGAAACATTATATATTAGCTCTTCGAAACTGCAACTCAAAAGCGGATGCCCAGATGAAAGGTTTATTAATGATTAATATGGTCCTACGTGGTTCCAATTTTAAAGAGAATATATAGTTTCTGCTTGGCGAAATACATGAACTATATATCTACTGAATAAATACAGTACTTATGAACCGAATTTAAAACTTACCCGAAAATATCTAAGACGTGAAAATGTTTTGTATTGTGCCAACATTCAAATATGGCTTGCAAAACAGGTTTTATATACAACAAAATGTGCATTAAAAATCCCAAATATTGCTTCCTAGAGACAAGTATGTAGCTCAAGTATATAACCGAACTGATGTCTTTTAAAAATGTAGTGCATTTTATTAACTGTATATGTCACGTATTAGCTTGCCATTACTTTCGAATGAATGTTTAAAAGCAAAGTAAAAACCATTTATGTTGTAAATGAGCGGTTCGTGTGGACAATATTTGAGAGATTACGTGTATATAGCGTGTCTGTGTGTAGTGTACATAAGTAACGGAATATGCGTTAAACACAGGATGGAAAATTGTCTTAAGGTAACAAAATATGAGCAAAGCGCAGGAAGGAAAAAAAATATTAATGTACCGGAACATGATCAATGAGCTGGAAGGAAAATAATCTTAAAGTAACGGAACATGAGTAAAGCACAAGATGAAAAAAAAATTTAAAGTAACAGAACTTGAAAAAAACAAACACAGAATATAGAATAATCTTTAAATAAATATGATACTAGGCAGAATTAATATTTAATAAAAAAATACTATATTTGTATTCGTTCTCAACGGCGAATCGAATCCATGTATACGGGTAAACAGCACAAATCAACAAGACTGCACGAGCCAACCCATGTTCCATTAGGACAAATATCTTTGACTGTATGTTATCTTTGTCTTTCATCCTTTATCTTGTATGGCCTATTTGGTGCTTATATATATATATATATATATATAAATATATATATATATATATATATATATATATATATATATATATATATATATATAGAGAGAGAGATATATATATATATATATATATATATATATATATATATATATATATATATATATATATAGAGAGAGAGAGAGAGAGAGAGAGAGAGAGAGATAGGAGTTAAATTATTCTAAAGACTTTAACATTTATTTTATACTTTGCCATTGACAGAAATTATGTTCTATATTACTGTGTATTCAGTGCTGATGCACCATTGAACCATACACATATATATGTTCTCCTCCTTAATGCTTCGCTCAAACTGTGGTTGTAATTAAATGACAGTTAAAGTATATTTGAGAACGATAGGATTCGTTTGCACATTAAAAGGGCTATATGCTTATGATACTGCACACTTCGTGCGCAAACTGACACTTAGAATGTTTACATACCCCAGTGTAAGCAGATCCTCGTCCGAGGATTAGTTGACACTGCATACTGGGGGAGTACTTCTGTCCAGGAAGTTTCGCCATAAACTTGCTCCACTCGGCCAACTCATCCAGGGTGTAAACAATTTTCTTGGTTTAATCAGGTCTGAAATGCGATAGGGATTGGTTATCGTGACAGTCACAGAGAGAGAGAGAGAGAGAGGGAGAGAGAGAGAGAGAGAGAGAGAGAGAGAGAGAGAGAGAGAGAGAGAGAGAGAGAGAGAAAGAGAGAGAGAGTGGGTGTGAAATGTATTATCCTATATTTATATATGCATATGACGCATACTTGGTAACTAGTGTCCTCTTAAAAGCCTCTACGGAACAGTTGGAGAATATCCAAGGGTTTCTGGAATATTTCTTGTCGGGATCGAAGATTGGTGGAGAGGGAGCCATAATAAAGCCATCGTCTGCTTTACAAGCAGTGGCAGTATCGTCTCCGTCATGTACAGCTCCAAGGCTATAACAGAAAATGCAAGGAAGAAATATAATCTCCATACACAAGACAGAACTTGTATTGAACACAATGTATATAGACGAAGGAGACCTACAGAATATCAATAACGAAGAGATAAAAATAAATAGTTTTATCTGTTTATTTCTCAATAATGCTTGTCACATATTTTAGATAAGAGTTCAATGAAATTCCTAGAGGATGAAGGTCAAGGATCATACACAATATCTGGTATAATTGTGTCCCACATCGACAAAACGATCAAGTATTGTTCGAATATTCGTCTCTTTCAACGAATTATCATTTCATTTAACCTTATGCACATTATTTGAATGTGTCCACATAAACAATGCAATTGTTTGGATGGAATACACACACATCTATATATATATATATATATATATCTTTATATATATATATATATATATATATATATATATATATATATATATATCTTCCTAAACATTTATTTGTAGAAACACTTACGCACTAAATCTTATACGAAGTAATGTAAGATTAAAAAAACCCACACAATTTCCAAAATTCAAACACTAGACATCGAAAGTGCTCTCTTTTTCTCTCTCTCTCTGTCTCTCTCTCTCTCTCTAATTATCCTCATGTGTATACACGTATATATGTATATATATATATATATATATATATATATATATATATATATATATATATATATATATATATATATATATATATATATGTTTGTGTGTGTTTGTGTGTCTGTGTGTGTGTGATTCAAGCCATAACTGATTATTATGCGCTCCTGAGGTAAATAATCTATTTGAATCGACCGATCTTCAAGATAAATAATTGTTCTTATCAAAACTGCCTAAAACCTCATGTACAGTTGTCACCCATCCAATGCCCTAAAAATATTAAAATAGTTTATCCTCACAGTCTACAAACTGAGTAGAGCTCTCAAATTTGTTTCATTAGCATGCAGCAGCATTGATATATCATTATCAATATGTCGGTTTGGAATTTATTTTAAGATCAATACATATTGTCTAGAAAAATATGTAATATTTATCAAGATGGATATCTCGGAAATAATGCACTTTGCTGATGATGTATTAAAATAAACTATATACTGTTTCATGTATTTTATGCGTATATTTGTAGTAATAAAAAAATAGTATATATTTTCTCTAATTATTTAAAAAGAAATATTAAAAGACAACAAATTGATATAAATAAATGTCATTGTATTCCAATTTTGAAAAGGTTAGTTCACAACTTATCTCATAGTTTTATGTATGATCTTCTAGCGTGGTGAATAAAATGTATTTATAAATGTAATTATGATACAATGTGGGGTAATAAATTGTAGCAAATCGGAAACAATTGCTGTGTATTTCAATTTACGTATGTTATGTATATTACACTGTTGTACCCTAAGTGTTATACCTGGAATATGAGCTACTGCTTTATATGGCGAACACGGGAAAAACAAATAGAACAGTTGGTCAACATTTGTGCTTATTGTAACAAAGAATCAACTAAAGCAGAAATAAGTAGAAAACATAACAACTCACGTGACAGATATGGTTTAAAAATGCACTTGCCTATGACCGAGTTCGTGTGCTGCAGTGTATGTCGTCCTAAAATAATCAGATGAATGAACAAGCTCAACTCTACCACCAGGCACACATACCTGTCCTGGGTAGGCAAGACCTTAAAAGAATTAAAGAAAACAGTTTTTAATCAAAGATGCCGTTCAACTGACGCACGAATCCATACTAATGGTAATCTAATCTAATGGTGAATTGTAAGGCGAATTCTAAAATCATTGTGTTGACATAAACAGGTATATATATATATATATATATATATATATATATATATATATATATATATATATATATATATATATATATATATATATATATATATATATGTATATATATATATATATATATATATATATATATATATATATATATATATATATATATATATATATATATATATATCTATAAATATATATATTTATATATATTTTTTATGCTTGAGGGTTTTGATTCAAGTATAAATCGAATATCCCGGTTAATGTTTACAAACTGAGAATCAAATGATAATACTGAATACCTAAATGAAATGTCGTAACGAAGAACGATTTACGTAAACGTACACATTCTTGGGGAATTTAACCGCTAACATTAATCTGAGATTGTGTTCGTTATACATAAATTATCGGTTCGACTCCCAGTGCCTAAAATGATAGTACAATCTTTACATCACACGTTCCGTAAACTTTTTTTACCAAATCAGTTGGAAACAGCTTGAGTATACCATCATGTTTAATGTTTAGTAACTCCAAAATAATAAACCAGTCCATGGAGTGCATCTTGGATAAAATAATTGCTATAATACGTTTCACCGAGACGTAGTGAAACAGAAAGATGACGAGAGAGAGAGAGAGAGAGAGAGAGAGAGAGAGAGAGAGAGAGAGAGAGAGAGAGAGAGAGAGAGAGAGAGAGAGACTGTACTTACCAACAGTTTGTCTACTTATTATGTCACCTAGATACATCGAGTGTCTAAATAAAAAACATAATAATGTGTATTCGCACAACATACCACAAACCTCAACGCATGTTTAAATTGTTTTGTTTACTTGGCCTTTTCTCGTTGAGTGACAATAGAGTAGCAAAGGCCTAAAGACCTTTGTTATGGTTATTAGAGTTGTCTACCAATATGTATGATTAAGGTCTGGTCTACTTAAAATCTTTGAATGTTCTGTAAGAATCCCTTCGATCCACATCCCGGTCATTTTATTATAGGACTAGTGGTCGAACATGTCGGATTATTTGTGATTTTGTTTAAAATCCAGTAAATCATTCTTAATATTTTACTTTCTGGATTTTACTAAACGTCTCGGTTTTTTTTTTTTTGCAACTGAGTGTAATGCCTTAGAATCGAAATAAACATTAAGGCCTAGCGTGGAATGTGACTTTAAACAAATGAGATAATATAATAACTTTGAAATTTATATTGACATTATTTCGTTACATTCGATGTTAAAGGAAACGGGTTTAATCTAACATATGTCATAAATATTACGAAAAACACGGAAGCGTTATGAATGCAATCTTTGCGGCAAACAAATACTAACGAAGAATAGCACTCTTTGAAAAGAGGACGAGTTGTCTGTGGTTTTCATATACTATGATATCGCATGCAAAACCTTCTTTAACACAGTAAGAGATAATGAGGTCGTTTTTATTGAAACACAATGATGGAGTCTACTGTTCTGAGATTGATTAATAAGTCTACAGTTTGCTGTAAATCGAGATATTAAAAGAATTACAATACAGATACGTACATAGAAAAAGATTTAGGAAAACGCCAGGTCCGGAAACTGGATATTACAATACACATGTTGTTAGAGAGAGAAGAATCAATATCCAAGGGAATAAGATAAATGCAGAGTGAGATAAAGATTGACAGCAATACGAAGAGAAGCATATCAACAAGGAAAGAAACAATTTTAACAAAAGACTAGCTTTGAAACCGAAAGAAGTACATCAGGAGATTCCAGATTTTGATGACATTGCAGAAAACTTGAAATGGCCAAGACAGCCATATACTTTTATAATATGTAGCGATTGTTAAAGATCCTGAAGTTTATACTTCAAAGTGTTATTTAAGAGTTTATTAAGACATGTATATTGTAGGAGTAAGATTTGCAACATGATGTATATTTACAAAGGTTTACGAAATGACTAAAATATATGGCTATATTCCAATCGATTCAAAAATAATAGGGAAGAAAATACGATATGAAATTATTTATTTCTTTATTCTTTCTAAATCAACCTGGTCTATCTAAGACGTTAAACGTAATTTTAGCCAAACCCAATTTCAAAATAAAAATATTTCGGTGTGGTGACACACTAACTACTGTTATGTTTTTTCTTTATTCATGTGATCTTGCTCATGACTCGAGCTTGTTCATACATATATGAATTCAAAACAATCAGTCATGTCACTTAACGACGGATAGTAGTCTTTGACTAGTTCTGTTGATTGAAATAACATTAGATAATAAAAGGGGTTTCGAGTACAATTATTAGCTACAAAATACATAGATTGCATGCGTTTTGTATATTGGAAACAACATGAAATCAACATTCTGCCAATTTTCTTCGCTTCGTTTTGTACTTTGAAAAGGTCAAGTCCACGTAACGTTAAGTTTACGATGGGCTCGATTTAAGGATTGACTTCTGATAAATTTTTCAATTACTAAAATTATGACATATAAGTTCTACTGATAAACGAGCAATAACTCCAGGAAATAGGATATAAATTATATACATTAAACGACCTATATTTAATTTGTGTAATTGTAATTTAGCAGGTAATTTATCAGCTAATGATCCTAAATCAATGCAAGAAGCAAACACAGACGTGAAACCAAGGACCATTTCAAATTATGAAAAGCGATATTAACCTAATCAGGAATATTCTACAGAGATTTAATATCATTATATAATTACGTTTTAATAGGGGCTTAATGACAAAGCATTTAAATCTAGCACTATAGTTTGCTGCTTCTTCATTCATGATGCATACGTTTAGTTAACAAGCAAAAGTATCCTGGCAAACGAGTGATGGATTATTCTGTGTAAAAATGCAGGCATGAATTGAATGGACCTCCCACAAATGCACGAGATGATGATTGAAGCACTTAAAAGTTATTTTAATCTAGTGAAGGTGACGTTCACTTTTCCACTGCAGGTTCTAATTTCATGTTGAACGGGAGATACAAAAGTTGGGAGAAAATATGAATCACTATTTATGAGAAACGTTTAGAATTTCTCCCCAAAGAATAATATTCGCAATAATTGTCCGTTGATAAAATGTTTTCTGTTTATATAAAAACCATCTATACTAGACTTGTTTCATTAAGAACACATCTATTTCAGCCATGGTTATACACATGTACTGGTCCCAAAACATAATAACTCATGGTCAAGTATTCAAACAAATTGCATTGCATCTGCATGAAATCCATCGGCTGATTTCTAGTTGCTTTACGGCATTATATTAGGCTAAATCTTGTTAAAGAAATGTGAATGAATTGCTATTACTAAGGCCATACAGAGAAAAGCAAAATGTACTTACCTGTAAAACTTTAGCATTGCTCTTAATTGCCTTATCTTTTTTATTGTTCCCTTCCACTCATATATCCCACGAACGTGCATCAGATCACCTCAGCATTATATGCTATCTTGACGTATCAGTCCCTATCTCTCTGCCCATTATTTTCTACTAACAGAAACCTCCGTATGATAAAAACAACCAAAGTCATGCATGACATCCAAGAAAACCTAACAACTTACATCCTACAGCAGAACAACTCGACAACTGCCTGCGTACATTCCTTTAAAAACATGCCCCAGGCACCAAATGCAGAGTATCAATAAAAACGCATTTTCCATGGTATAGCAGTGTTAGAGACCAGCTTCGCACTTCTATAAGACATCGCCCAGAAAAAGAGAGGCTTTTTCATTCCACCAAACTCACTATTCATAAACAAATCTATGAAGCCGCTATGAAATACATCACAAACATAGTCCATTTAGCAAAATTATTCCACTACAGTACTAACCTAGAGTAACAGCTGCAAAAAGCCCTTCGATATAATTAACAAAATAATGTCAATGAACAAATTTACACCACTTCCAAATATCTTCTCTCCAGTAGACTTTCCGGACCTATTTGAAATTTATAAATCATCAGAGGTTCGCTTCCCAACTCTATTTCAATTGACCAGTCACCATACAGTTATGATACATAATTTCAGCGACAACCATTAGGGGCATTTGAACCTGTATATATTGACTTAGTACGGACAATCGTAATGAAGACCTCATTAAAGTCTTGTGAACTTGATCCAATTGTGATATTACTCCTGCTTCAGTACTTAGACCCAATATTGCCTGCACTAACTGATTTTATCAATATCTCTCTCTCATCGGGTACATTCGCATCAATTTTCAAAACTGCCATCGTAAATTCTCTGATGAAGAACCCAACATTTGACCATAACGATTCAAAGAACTACCACCCAGTTTCTAATCCCCCACTGATATAACAAAATCTTAGAAAGTGTTGCTCTAATCCAGCGTGTATCTTATTTGAATTGCTTTTCTGCAAATATTTAATGACATTCTTTCTGCTTTGAATAGTAGAAAGATTATTGTCCCTACCCTATTTGTCAGCAACATTTGACACAATAGACCATGATATATTACTTCAACGTCTCCAGTATGTACTTGACATTCAGCATATAGCCTTACAGTGATTTAGGTCCTACATTGTCAACAGGACACAAATTGTATCTACAAATAGAATACATCTAGGTAAGTTGACTTTTATTTTAGTGAGCCCAAGGGGCCTGTTGTCATCATTATATACACTCAGCCGCTCTCAAATGTCATAGATCATCACCCTGTGTCTCATAATTGTACGCTTATGACACCAAAATATACAAGTTTAGCCACCTAACTGAAATTGATGCTGCAATCCATGGAGAAGAGAGGTGCATTTCGGATGTGAAATAATGGATGATATTTAAAAACTGCAGCTAAATGATGATAAAACTGAGGCTATTCTGGTAACAACACAAATACTTTCTCATTCACTTCCTTTACCTCAGATAATAAATATCATCAACACCAACATTAAATTCACAGTCTATGTGAAACCTATGTGTTACTCTAGACAGCACTCTCATATTGTACCAGCATATCATGAACATATTCAGATCTGCATATATTGAAATAAGACGCATACGCTCCATTTGCAAATATGTTTCAGTTTATGCCACTTAAAACACTTGTTTGTTCATTAACACTTTCGAGACTGCTGGACTATTGTAAGTCGATTCTGTCTGGTTCGTAACAATATCTATTCCAGAATCTTCAAAAAGTTCAAAACATAGCTGCTCAGATCATCTTTAGAGTACCTTGATCAGAGTACACCTCACCAATGCTCTGCACAATACACTGACTATCAATTCCATACTGAACAAAACACAAAATTTGTTATCTGTGCTATGTTTAACTGACAGACACAAGTCCAACATACCTATCCGGCCTCACCCATTTCTATACACCAGCAAGATACTTACTCTCTTCTTCTGACAATCGTACACTCATTGTTCACACTATGAAACCGAAGTCATATAGACAACGTTTATTTGCATACCAGGGCAAGGCAATGTGGAACAAATTGCCCATTGAAATTAGACACAAAGACACAGTGGTCCCTTTTAAGTGTGCTCTTAAAACTCTCCTTTGTCTACTGCAGGAACAAACTTAGAGACCTAATAATGTTTTGTATCTTATACGTTTTCAACATGTCTTATGTTTTCCAATATCATGGTTTTTGTTATTTGTTTTTCTGTAGTGTAGTCGTTTCATTATAGATGTTGTAAAGCGCTTAGAGCTTCGAAATATTAGGTGTTATCCAAGGACCTGATTATTATTATTATTATGATTATTATTATTACTTTTAATATCTATAATATTATTATTATTAATATTAATAATATTATTATTATTATTATTATTATTATTATTATTAGCGTTACATGAGATGAAATATATATATATACTATGTATGGTTCAAATGCATAGTTTTCTGTCAGTTAAAGGATATAAACTTATGATTGGTTAAAATGATTTATCTGATAAGCGATTAAACCTAGAAATACGTGATGACCATTTCCTGGCGTAAATAATAACATACATTATCGAAAGTAATTCAGAAAAAGGTTCAGTACTGGATCAAATGTATTTCAAATTGTTCTCACATATATCACACACCTCTACAATTGCTTTGTCATCCAGTGAACATAGATTGTATCGTAATAACGCAATTGCATGTTTATCACAACTAAT